>JAHVYC010000067.1:20592-163601 GCA_020623665.1 Calonectria multiphialidica
CCCCCCCCCCCCCCCCCAGGGCAAGCCTTAATTACATCCCCAGACGTGCCAACAAGGTTTCCCCTCTGCTACAACAGGCAGGTCTCATCGATATCCTGACACCATCTCGGTCAATTTTTTTCCCCAGCATCTGCTCCTCCTCCTGCTCCTCCTGATCTGCGACTAGTGCCATCCCTCCCACCGCAAACATGTGACCGACCCCAGACCTTAGCTGCCGATTATAGTCCATCCCTCAATCTCGGACCCAGCTCGGCCCTACCACGCCCACCCCCTACAAACCACAAACAGGTAATCGCATCCTTTATTATTATTCTTTTTTTTTTTTCGAGCTGGGAAACAAGTCCATCTCAACGGCCTTTCGCAGCTGCCTAGGGAATATCAGGGATGGGCTCGGCCTCGGTGTGATTTCGTGGTCGAGGGCCGCAGGGCATATTTGTCCTCGTGCGCACCGCGCCCCCTCCCCTATGCTTCGTTCGCAACGTGATTGCCCGCCATCTCTCTCGGCGCATCATGCTCTCGTTCCACCTGACTCCGCGCCTTTTTTTTTTTGGCACTACCGTCATCTACCGCGCCGTTGCATTGTGCCACTCCCGAACAAGATCAGGAACCAAACACCGTCAGCCCGGATCCTGGGGGGATACTGTATTCACCGGGGCGCCGATCAGTCTCACTCTCACAAGCAAATCTTCATCTTCAATCTCGGCCTCGGGGCATGTCAACCCCTGCTACATTGACACTGTCTTGCCGCCAGTCTGAATGTCGGCAGGTAAACGTTCATCAACTCATACGCCCTTCATCATTGCATCACAAAGCGCACAGTGAAAGGAGAAAGGCAAATCTTTGTCAAAGACCATCCAACTTGGCCAAGTCTATTTGTAAATCCGGGTACCTGACCTCGTACCATGATGCCAATTCCCACACAAAAGTCCCAAATAATAATATCGACCGCTAAATACCCCAAGTATATGCCGTTTAGTGCTCCGCCAGGGCACTCTGTGTTTCCAATGCATCGTAACTGTTTCCATTGGGAGTGCTTCTCGGGCACTCACTCTGCTGTCAAGATTCTACCCAAACCCAAAGTCGTGATAAGAAGATTCGTCATAGCCAGGCGTCCCTTCCGGTCCTGCGAGTTCCACCTGGCCTAATTATGTGCGTTTTGTATATGTCCTCGGAATGTCGTTGCTCGTAAGCCTCCATGGCCTGCCGTGTATTACCAAAGTCTCACGTCCGTGTCCAACTTTGCTCAGTATGGGCTCAGATAAACCCGCCTCTCTGCTCGATGGGCCGTCCGCTCTCCAGCTTCTCGATGCCTTCGACGTCGGCGCCAAAGTCCATGATGAGAATCTTGGGGTCCTGGCCCGTGCTGACGATTCGTCGGTAATCACTCTTGGCGCTCAGGACCCAGCTGGCATGCCATCGTGGGAAATCCAGAAGTTGGTGGCCGGTTTCCATGTCCCAGACCTTGATATCAGTGTCGTAGCTTCCGCTGATGAGGCGTCCGCTCACGCTGTCAATGTGCAGGCTTCGAACAAGATTCTCGTGGGCACGCATCTCGCGAAGACACTCGCCGGTGTTTGCATCCCAGATTCGAATGACTTTATCATTTCCAGCCGATGCAATGTAGCGTCCGTCCTCGGAGAATTGTGAGCAGGCCAAGCCCTTGTTGTGGCCGACAAATTCGCGAATGTTCTTGCCGGTGTCAATGTTCCACAGCTTGACACGGAAATCGCCGGAGCAGGAGACAATGGTGTTGGCGCGCATCTGCACAGCGTTGACCGGTCCACCGTGGCCACGTAGCTGTCGCACCATCTCTCCAGTCTCGCGGTTCCACACGCAAATGCTGGTGTCCTTGCTGCACGTCACGATATACTCGTCATCGAAGGCGAGGTCCAGGACGGGCGAGGTGTGATGGCGAAGTCGGCGGATGGGTCGGTACCCCGCGCGAACGTCGTATACTATGCAGCTGGAGTCTGACGATCCCGTCACCAAAATTTTGTCGTCGTACTGCAGGCACAGAATGGAGGCCTTGTGGTGAACAGGGAACGACACTAGCGTCGGCATCGACGTGGCAGAGCGCTCATTGTCGGATCCAGCAGCATAGTGCGTGGGGTTGCCTTCATCATCAAGAAGCATGCCAGCCTCATTGATAACCTCGGGAGGACCAATAACCAGGCGACACTCGAGGGTGCGCATGTCCCAAATGCGAATCGTCTTGTCTCGCGAGCCAGTAATGATCTTGTACCTATGACCAGGGTTAGTTATATCTGTGCGCTCGCCACTGTGGTTCGTGTAAGTGGCAACTTACTCGTCAAACTGCAGGCAGTAGATGCTATCTGAGTGGCCGTTGAGGTAGACGGGTCTGGCCTTGCCGGCCTTCCACCGCTGGTTCAGCTCCTGCTTGACACGGTAGATTTCCTTCCAGTCATTCTTGGGGGAGACGGGGGGGATTCCGAGTCCTGTGCCGGGCACAATGGGTCCGCTGGTGGCATACGTGGTGGTCATCTCTCGGAGACACGACTCTCGCCAGATGTGCTGGTTGGCAACCACCTTCTTCCAGCTGCGGGAAACCTCGCTAGCCTTGGAGAGCGCATTGGCATCGAGGTAGGCCAGGATGTGGATGGCCAACTCAGCAGGCAGCTTAGCGATGAAGTCAATTCGGCTGATAGTGGAGCCCGGCTCGAGGACCAGTTCGGAGCCAGTGCCGTCGTCAGGTCCAGAACCAGGGACAGTAACAGTGATTCCAATGCCGCTCTCGCGGTCATTGCCGTCCTCGCTGGCGCTGGGTTGCAGCCACAGGTTCTGCATACCATGCCTGGCGATGTACTCGTTCTGCATGGCGGCAGAGGCCTTGGCCGCGGCGCCGGAGTTGGAAGGGATGATGGGAGGCTCGCCGCCGAACCCAGGAATCGGGACGCTCAACTCATTCTCCTGGTGGCGAGGGAACGCAGGCGGCTCCTGGGTCAGGTCGAGGTCGTAGATTGAGCGCGAATGGCGGAAGCTAGCGACCTGTCGCAACCGGTTCCAGGTCGAGTGGGTCTGGGCGGTCGTCGGCCTAGCGGCATGGTGGTGAGGGTATTGGTGAGCGTCCTGACGGCGGAACTCGTCTGTAGAAACAGACGGCCTGCGAACCATGCCCTTGATGGAGAGAGACGCGCGGCGGAAGATACCCTTGACCCCCGCCTGGGAGTGACGAGCTTGGCCATGGGAGTGAGGGGTCAGGTGCTGGTTGTCCTCCTGGCCAGACGCTTGGGCCGAAGCCTGGGACTCGTCCTCGGTGTCGTCGATGGCGAGCTCGTTGAGCTGTCGGGGCAAGGTGTGAAAGTGGTCGTTGCCAAGGACAAAGGACTTGGGGCGGCGCCACGGCAGCGAGAGGCTGAGGCTACGAAGTCGCGGGGCGTTTGTCGCGCCGGCAGCAGCGACATCGTGGGCACTGTGACCCGGGGTATAGTTGGCAGCGGGCGGTGCGCTGGCATTTTGCGTGTTGTTGGAGTTTGAGCTGGCACACTCGGTCATGGTGGAGGACCCGGCAGCGGGTGCGTCCATCATGGCTTCCTGGGCCGGAGCCCAGTCGTTGATGGGGAAGATGCGACGGGTCATGGTGGTAGCGTGATGCCCGCGTGGAGACGCGAGCAAAACGTAGCGGGCGGCTTCGTCTTCGTCGGGGGCTTCGGGTCGCGAATCGGCGGTCTCTGGTCGACTATGCGAAGTACAAGTGTCGGGGTCGGAGAGTCGGTGTCGGGTGCTTTGAGCAGACGGGCACAGTTATGAGGGAGAGGCAGTGCCGCAGACCGGGGCCCAGACTAGGGGGATAGACCGGGGACGTGGAGTTTGGTCCCAACAACGGCTGGCAAGCTCACAACGGCCCGACAAGGTGGGCAAAAGAGGGTTCCAAAAAAAAAAATCGACAAGCAACTTAAGTTTCGTCTACTACCAGAGAGAAATGAAGGAGACTCTGGAGGACAGGAAAAGAAGGATCAGCGCCCAGTTTTCTCGGTTCTGAGGGCGCGTGCCACTGGTTCGTCTTGTTGGGCGAGGATGTCGGCGTCCCAGGAATGCGAGCGTGCAATGCTCTTTTTAATTCCCAGACAAAGAGAGCGCCACGGACAGAAAGACACCAACAACGTCAGTGCCAGTCCCAGTGTCAGGAAGAGTCAGCGTCGTGTCAGTGGCCGTCCGTGCTGTGCAAGGTGCAAGGTATGGATGATTGGGAGGGGCCAAGCCAGTCTCCGCCCTGGGCTTTTTTTTGGGTGTGTTTGTCTCGGAGAATGCAAGGTGGCCGCGCGAATGTACACCAAGGCACGCTTATGACGATCGGCTCAGCCGTCCCTTTATCCAGCCACGTCTTGTCGAAGGAAAGAAAAAGAAGAGGCTTTTTGTTTCTTTTTTCTCAATCGCTGCGTCGAGGTCGTCGAGCTGTTGATGAATAGGTTTTGCTCCGGGGGCGCAAGCAAAATTATTATAATCAAAAGGGACGAGGACGTGCGGTGGCAGGCAAGCAAGTATCCTCTATTGCGCAGCAAAAGAAGAAAAAAGGAATTACCAATCCTAGCAATACAACAGGATCCAGGGTGTAGCGGCAGCCAGTAGCAGTTCGACCGGCAGACAAGGGCCAAGGGTCGGGAGCCAGGAGCCGAAGCGAATGGCACCAGGGGGGGTGAGAGTGTGACGAAAAAGAATGAATTCTATATCACAGCAAGCCAATCCAGGGGTGGAAGAGGGACTGAGTTATCACCTCCAAGGTATTTATATTGGAGGGATGGGGGGAAAACGAGAGGACAGGATAGTCAGGTGGGAAAAGTAACGAGGGGCCAAAAAGGGTCGGCGGATGTATTTACGAAACAAACCAAAGAGCAAAAAATAAAAGGAGTGGGAAGAGAGAAAAAAAGAGATTCATTAATCTTCATTACAACCGTCCCGTCGCCATTCATATGCATGTAAGGCCACTCGCAAGGTTTTGCTAGCTAGCCGTCGTCGTCTTTCCCTAACTTACGGCGGGCGGTCGCTCCAGTCCCTTAGATGGGCGGGATCGAGAATACGCGTGGTGTCCGTAGCCAAAGGCACCACCGCCGCCTTAGCCCGATTTTATTTTTCTTTCCCTATCCCGCCCTCATGCAGGACACCGAGACGGCGCGATGATGGGGCGTACATGGGGTGAGAGAAAGGGCTCGGCTTGGCCTGGCTTGACTTGGCTTGGGCTTGGGGCTTGGGAGCGAGGAATGCGGCAGACCCGGTGGAGCACAAGCATTCATGGCACGGAATCATGGAATCATCATGAGTGGTGGGACGTTCCTCTTCAAGCAGCACTTCCAGAAAATCTCAGACACGACGCCTCCCAGCAAAGCCCCCCCTCACCGCCTGGTCTGCATGCTGCATTGCGGTGCTGAGCTGTGCCGACCTCAGCTGGGGGAAGCATCGGGAGCCGTGATGAGAGGGGGGATGTCTGTCTCTCGTTACTTCTCTCGGCTAACTGGATGGCGTCAGTTGGCGGCCACTACCTCCCCTCCCGTGGCGCAAAGCGCAAGAGTCGGTGTTTGGGGTTTTCACAAGTGGCAAACCGAACAATGAAATGTACCCGCGTCTATTCATTTCGTTCGGCTCCCGCCCTGGAAAGCCAAGTGCGCGCGCGTTGCAACTCGACCTGTCCAGCCACGCAGTGTGTTGGTTGTTGTCTGAACGGCCACCTCTCATGCACGACACCCCATCTGGACACAATCTGCAAGGAAACCCGTGCTTCTGTCTCGCACGTCGTAGGCTAAATCCGGGTGGTATTGCTTTTTCTACAACCTGCTGTCGAAAAATAGCAAATGTAAACAACAACAATAACAAAGAGAGGGTAGGAAAATTATTCATGTACAGGCTTACATGCATTGCAGGCCCTGGTGCTACCAATCAAGTCGGATTTGGCATCAATTTTTTTTTCCCAGGGTCGACACCCCTTCAAGCACGCATCCTTGCCGGTTCGACGGCCCAGACTGTTGGGTTTCTGTCCAGAACGGACTGACACAGGGACGCTAAAACACACGCTGGACGCTGGGCCCTCCGAGCCGCCAAGGTTGCAAGGGGTTTGCCTGTCCCCAGATTTCCTGTCCCTTGATTGATCCCGTTCGCAAGGATGTCTCATTCTCGCCTCTTTTTCTTTCAGACACGCACACAGACGTCTGCAATGCTGCATACAGGGTGAATGCCTTTACGAGACTCTCCTGACGTATCGTCCCCCAGCCTCAAATTTGCCGCACGGCATGCTTCGTGCTTGACGGCCCGAAGAGGCGATGCGTGCAAGATTCGTCATGAATCGTGCCAGTCATGCTGCTGTGCGTGCATTTGCTGCTATGCGATGTGCTGGTCTCCCTTCAGCTGTCTGCTGCGTCCGTCCCACCAGCATTCGGGCACCACCGCCCCCAGACTTTCGCCCCAGAACGGACCGACCGGGCCACCCCCAAGGTGCAGAAAAGTCGGAGCTCGACAGTTTGTCAGGCCCGAAGCGATCTGCGGAGGCTAAAAACTTTTTTTTTCCTCAGAGTGCCCCAATCCCATCCTCACGTTGAGGAATGAGCCTACGTAGCTTGCCCTGTCCCGACTCAGCGGGGTGCCCGATTGTCCGCCATGGCCTGCCGAGGGAATAAATCTTAGACCGCCACGTCGGCATGCCCCTGCAACTGTTCATCGAAAAGATCTGCTACCCAGAGATCGTTTGCTCTGACCCATGTGAGAGTTTCGAGAATGTCATCCGCGAACCATACGCTCCTCCAAACGGCTTTTGAGAGGTCAGTGCTTTCTTCATGAATCTCATCTTGCCCTTGCCTCCCGCTCCAGCCTGCGTGAAATCAAGTGTGCAGACCGACTACAGGACTGCAGGGCCCGTCCGAGAGCACCCTTGCATAAGACTCTTCCTCTACATGTCAAACCCAACGGAGCCAGAACGCCATCGCCCACTGACAGCATCAACCACCGCTTGATTCAGCCAATCCCCTCAAAGTCCTGACCGCTCCGACACGCCAGCCATCTTTAGCTCCGAAGGGATGAGGGGCGGTTCGGCATTCCAAGGAATGTATGATATCACAGTTCCCAAGCCTCCAAGTTGTCAAACTCAAACCAAAAGCCATTTCTGCGCCACAAGGGCGAGCTCCGTTGGCACAACGTGTGCAGACCAACTTTGAGGACAAGGCCGTCGCCGTAGAGTAGAGTTTGGTTTTGAAACGACCGGGACGTTGCGAGAAAAACCTCGTGGCGGTCAGGCCGAGCAGTCGTCCGGTCCCATCTCTCTGAGTCCCAGCTTGAAACTATTTGAAGCACAATGGGCCGGCTGTCCTTCTCTGCCTCGAGCGGTTCCCCATTTTTGGTCCGTGGGAATGTTCCAATGCGTAGAAATCTATGTCGCACAAACTTCTCTGCGGCAAGATCGTAGACGCGGCAGTCTTGGACTGATTAAAAATTGTCACTTGATCATGCACTGACTTGTCCGGACCAGCCAGAGTCTGGGTATGGGCAATCGTCCGTGTGAGCTTCGCTCAACATGAAGTCGGCTAGTCCTCATTTTCTGGATCGGGACCTGTAACATGTAAATTGATGTGGAGTTGCGATCGTCGAAGGTTCAGGAACAGTCACGGAAGCGCAGGGATCGCATTATCACCATCTCATGTCACAGATGGTGGGGTAGACGATGACCTGTGTGGAGTAGGACCTGTCAAAACGAGAAGGCCTTCATCTAGCCTGTGCAGAGCCCATGCGGCTATCCCCTCTACGAGATTTAACCCAATCTATGCCGAAACTTGTGGGTTAAATTTGGCAGCTGGTGACTTTGCACCATGGTCTGCTCGACGCCATACGGTCAAAGCAACAAACGGTTTGAGGTGCATTGTCTAAACCAACCAGCCGGAAGTCTTTGCTCTCCGGAATGTAAAACACCATAGCTTCGGGCTCGACCAAAAACAAAAAAGGATTCATTAGAATCTCGTATTTGATTGGAATATTGGCAACAGTCCTGACGTTGACCGCCTGCGATGCCCAGAATGGCACAAGATGCGATTGCTGCGAGTTCAAGGATGATCGTGGATCAAGTTTTTCCCGGGGTACAGGGTGGCTCGCTGGCATTTTTTAGTTTATCTTTTCGTTTCGAGATGAGCCAACGACTAGGCCACGCGAAGCCTCAATTACCGTAGTAAGCAGACGTCACACCGGAAAAATCACATTGTGCTTTGGTCTTTCACAAATTCTTACCGCCAATTCATCCCCGTCAGAGGTCAATTGATGCCCGAGATGGCTCCCAGCAAGCAACAGCCGCAGCAGCAGCAGCAGCAACAGGTGGCTCTCCGAATCCACGTCGTTTACCGACTCTTTTTCTTCCTCATTGAGCCCATATCAGCCCTCGCTGGGGCCTATTACGGCCACTTCCGACAGCACGAGTACCTCTCGCTGCTCAATGCAGGCTCAACCCCGGACCAGGTGCCACTGAGCACGTCGGTGGCGCTGTCGCAGCTCGCCAACATGTACCTGTTCTTTGCGCTCAACGAAGCCATTGTGCTGCGATCGACGTCGGACCTGCGCGTCTGGCGGGCCGTGCTCCTGGTGCTGCTGCTGGCCGACATTGGCCACTTATACTCGTTACGGGAGCTCGGCCTCGGCATCTACTACAATGCCCCCGGCTGGAACGTGAGCGATCTGGGAAATGTGCCGTGGGTCTATCTCGGGGCGACGCTTCGAGTGTGTTTCCTGGCGGGCATTGGGCTGGGCCAGTCGCGGGTTGCGAAACGGAAGCAGTAAGAGGAAGCTGGGCCGAAGGCGACTGCGAGGGAAGGCGAGCCGAAGGAGGGGGGGACAGACAGAGGGGAGAGAGGGGTGAAAGGAGCCGGTTGGCCCATTTCACCACATCGTGTGCACTGCTGAACCAAGTCGCGATCTGAAAAAAGAAGGACGAGGAGGAAAACAAGCCGAAATTGGCATGAAACAGGGGTGGCTGAAGCGGTTAATTAATCAAGCACATTGGACACGGCTATGTCATGACAATGGTGTTGTGGAAGCTCGGGAGCCGTCAAAATGCTGGCGGGGGAGGGATACGCGATACCCGATATGCGATGGCATTTGTTCGGTTCGGCATGTATGATCATGCGACAAGAAAAAGGGTTACAGCAGGACGGCGAGACGTGCATCCTCAGGGCCGAATGGGTTGCCCGCCCAGGTTAAATGGGAGAGGGGGCGCGATGGGAATGAGGGGTCATGATAATAAATGCCAGCAGTCTATGCCGCCATGTCAATTGAATTCCTCTTCGGGGGCCGCCGTCATGTGTGCCCGGGACCTGTTCGTCGACTCGGCCCATCGCCCGGCCGGGGGATTGGGGGTCAGTGCTTGGTGGAGGAATCGGCACGCCGGCGGATTAATATTCCTTCCACGATAATCCGGCATTGTGTGTCATGATGGGCAATGGTGGGGTAAATTGGAGGAAGTGGGAGGAGACGACCGGCTCAAGATGGACCCTCTTGAGCGCCATTGTGACCCTATCGCGTGCCGTTGCGATGCCCAGCCGATGTCATTGACTGATTGCGGGAGGGGAGAACCCCCAAAGTCAATGGCGTCCCCCCCAACGCTACGTCCTGGGCCTTAGTGTGTCTGGTGCCCCTCATTGAATCCATCGCGACGATGGAGGCAACTTGGCCGAGGAGAGTGGGGGTTTGATCTCGCATGAGGTGTACCATGTTCTGTCGTGTTGTGTAGTGCTGACGGAGGAACGGGGAGCTTTATTAACCAGATTGTTCGCTTCAATCCGTTGCTCCCTCTCGTTCTTCTGTTCTCCTCCCTCCTCCCCCGTCAAGCATCTCGATATCCGTCCTGCTCCCCACCCCACCCCAAAACCAGCATCACCATGTCCTCTCCCGAACAGTTCCAGGGCTTCCAGTCCCCCAGCGCCGAACGCTGGCTGGAGTTTGAGAAGAACTCCTTCACCCCCCGCCCCTTCCGCGACAACGACATCGACATCAAGGTTGAGTGCTGTGGTGTCTGCGCCAGCGACCGACACACCATCAGCGGCGACTGGGGTGGCTGCCCCTACCCTCTGGCCGTCGGACACGAGGTTGTCGGCAAGGTCGTCCGTGTCGGCTCCAAGGTCACCTCCACCAAGGTTGGTGACCGTGTTGGCGCCGGTGCCCAGGTCTACTCCTGCCGTGACTGCCGTCAGTGCAACAACGATAACGAGACCTACTGCAAGGAGCAGATTGATGCTTATGGTGCTAAATGGCTCGACACTGACGCCATCACCCAGGGTGGCTACTCCTCCCACGCCCGAGTGGATGAGTACTGGTGAGTCGAGTGTTTCCGTCTGCGATTCGTGAGCGAGCCCTTTCCAACTAACCACCTCGCCAACAGGGTCTACCCCATCCCCGATGCCCTCTCCAGCACCCAGGCCGCCCCCATGCTGTGCGCTGGTATCACTGTCTACAGCCCTCTGAAGCGACTCGGTGCCGGCCCCGGCAAGAAGGTCGGTATCGTTGGTATCGGTGGTCTCGGCCACTATGGTGTTCTCTTCGCCAAGGCCCTCGGCGCTGAGGTCTGGGCCATTTCCCGCTCCCGTGCGAAGGAGGCCGACGCCAAGAAGATGGGCGCCGACGGCTTCCTGGCCACCGGTGAGAAGAACTGGACCGAGGGCCACAAGATGACCTTTGACATCATCATTAACACCGCCACCTCATTCGATGGCTTTGCCCTCAGCGAGTACCTCAGCCTGCTCGACATCCACGGCCACTGGAACTCGGTCGGTCTCCCCGGTGGTGAGGGTATCACCGTCCGTAACCAGGACTTCCTCGCCAACGGCTGCTACATCGGAACCTCCCACTTGGGCAGCCGACGTGAGATGCTCGAGATGCTCCAGCTCGCTGCCGACAAGGGCATCAAGTCGTGGGTCGAGGAGATCCCCATCTCCACTGAAGGTCTGAAGACGGCCATGGACAACATTGCCACTAGCAAGGTGCGATACCGATCGTGCATGGTCAACTATGACGAGGCCTTTGGCGCTTAGAGGATGAAAAGAAAAGAGGGGAGGTACGATGAGAAAAGGAACTGGTGTGAATTATACAGGCGGGAAAGCCTTGGTTGTTATGAGGAGTTGTGGAGAAAGCCGGATGCCCCTCTTCATGAGCGGGCACCTTGATGGCACAAACCTATAAGACCTAGTCGGTAGAAGTCACAGTGGCTTAACCAGAACGAGCAGACTCGGTCACCGATCATGAATGATGAAATGAATAAAGTCAACAAGCAATTTTCTTTTTGAGGGGGTGTAACTGTGAAGTGTCGTGAGGGCTTAAATAAGCGATCAAATGACGACGCCATTCGCTGTGTTGACGTGATGGCCCCCATTACGGGATGCATGGAGTTGAGGTCAATCCCATCACTGACTGAGGTTGCACTAGTGAGCTCCGACACAGGCTTCTTGAGGCTTGCTGACACAATATTTACATGCAGGATTGATGCTAATTGGAGCCAGGAAGCCATTCAGCCCGATCATTATCCATTGCCCTGTTTCAGATGGCTCAGGTCATGCCATAATTGCAACCACCAAACGCTGGGTGCTGACATATCCGACGAACGAGGCCACCCGGCACGACATCACATGGCCCAGTGATTCGCAAGCCTCCCAAACAAGCAACAGAGCTGTTGCTGTTGCTCCTCCCCCAGACCAAGCGCTCAATGCCTCCCCCCCCCAATGCACCACCCCTCCCCCGCCCAAACCGGTATCTCAGTGTCGCACTGCAGAGCGGGCGCTATCCCCATTTTTGCCTCGCCGAGAAACTGGCACCTCCACTGAGCGGCGTAAGCGCAGGGGGTAAGACGGGCCAATCTCCAACTCTAATAGATATCTTTCCCAGTTCGACCGACGTGACTCACGCCGTTGGAAGCTTTCACCCATGCCGTGAAACCAGGCTTAAGCGAGCGGTAAATAGGCCGGCTCGTGTGAGTGTGCGCGTGCAGAACATGGCAGAGAGAGCTGTGTCACGCGAGTGCTGGCACTTATCGGGACTTATTTTATGCTTGTTTTTGTTTGACCGGCAATGTACTCTGGCTTCGTACTGGGGTTTGGTTGATTGGCAGCTGTGCAACCCTTTCCCATGTAGTTCGCCCCATGTCGGCGTCGGTGCCGGCTATATGTGTCTCAAAAGAGGATTGGAGCTAGCTGGTTTTTTTATGGTGGCTATTCTAATGCACCAAGGGTCGCGCGCGATTAACAACACGACAAGATTTTCAATGTGGGCTGGTTTAGAGTCATTCAACTCAACATCATGGGTATATAGAAGACCTTCTATCCCTGCCGCCTGCGCCCTCCAACAACTACACCAAGCACAACCCAACCCCCCAAGAGTACGAACAGATACTCATCCAACACCTTTTTGGTCTAAACACCAAAATATTTATTCACCAACACCATCATATTTTTATTTCATTTCTTCTTTCTTGAATTGGAGTTTGGGATTTGAACCTCATTGTATCCTCTTTTCGGCAGTTCCCGAAAAGGAACTCGGCGACTACCGCCATGTAAATTCTTTCCGAGCAGGGGTCTATGAATTATTGACTAACACTTACACCAGGTCCTCATCAACGACGACGACAACCATGGTTGATACCGCCCAGGGCTTCAGTCTATCTCTTCGATTCAGTCGTCTCTGTAGCAGGGCGGAAATCGTCTCTGTCGGGATATCGCCTGCAACTTCGGCTGCCTTTGCTATTTACACTGCTGGGCACGCACCCAAGTCCTGGATTGACGTCTTTGACATTCAAACGCAGCGCGGCTACTCGAAGACCAGCGGATCCCACGCAGTTTTTGCGCCCGCTGGGAACCAGCTAGCCACGGTCCGAGACTGGACCGTCCAGCTAACGGGCGGAGTCGAATTCCACCACTCCAGCACGATTCTCGTTCGTGATGGAACCACTGGCAAGACGACTAGCGAGCTCAAGGAGGCCAGGGGACACCCGGTTGCGTGGAGCCGAGATGGGAAAATCCTTGCAATTGGAGAGGACAACAACCGCATGGGAATCTGGGACGTTCGCACCGGAAAGAGGATTGGCAGAGTCCTGACTCACATTGACACTATTACTCACGCCGCCTTTATGCCAGACCACAGCCTGGTCACCATCTCCCGTGACGGCACTCTGCGCATCACCAATCCCACGACGTCCAAGACGCTGCGCCGTTTGGAGATTGAAAACTCGACCAACCCTCGCACCTTGGCCGTGTCGCCCGACGGATACCGCATTGTCTCCGTCTGGGGCACGACGGTGCACGTCTGGCTGCCGCAGCTCAACAACCTGACGTCGTACAATCTCAACAGCGTACGCCGCACCGAAGGTTGGCCGCTTTGCATTTCGCCGGACTGCAGGTACATGGCGTGCCGCACCGAAGACGGCTTCGACGTCATGGACGTGACGTCGGGGCAGGTCCTGTTTGAGCGAGCCGAGGACGTCTTCGTCACGGCCGGTGCATTCACCATGGATTGCAACACTTTGCTGCTGGGAAAGATGGATGGCAACGTCGAGGTCTGGAACGTGCACGAGAAGAGGAACTGAGACTCACATGTACAACATCGGTGAGGACATGGGGATAGGGATAGGAATAGGGATGAGGGGCTTAACCGGGAATTCAGATTGAACCATGATTGAGATACTCAGGCGTTATGCTTCAGAGGTTTATGGAGTTTGAACAGATGGGATATAGCGACGTGACGGGAGGCAATAATCAACCGTGCCTCCCTTTGGTGGGAAAAGTTTAGCGTTATTATCAACTAATGGCAAAAGATGTCTAAATTTTATAATAAATAATGTCAGATTGAATTCTCAAGTTTTCGTATGTACTTGGTTTTGAGGCTATGTGTATGGCCATGATGAAAGTGATGTTAGGATGAGGTATATGACTAACCAGATAAATAGAAATTACAGAAGCGGTGATAAACTGGAGTTTGCATTTGTGATTGAACCACAAAGATCAGTTTCACTGTAATTTTAGTATGGACACGGCGGTTCAGCGTGTCCGCCAACCAATCAGGTTGACCCCCGGCTTCCAGCACTGGATTGGTACAATTGCACGCAAAATGGGCAACATGACAATGTTTTTCGAATTCAATTTGCCCAGCACTTCTACCTTTCACTTTACGCGGGCTGTCGTTCTATTTTATAGCAGCAGCAATGCTATCTGGTTACTTGTGTACATGAATTTGGTTGGTGCGTATGCTTGGGATATACTGGTCTGCCGGCGCTAAAATTGCAATGAAGTCATTGCGCCTCGTCCTGGTTCGCATTTGAAGTGTGGTTGCCTCTTGATCCATTTGGATTTACCCCTTTTGCTATAAGCCTTGCTGGCTAGGCTTAATCCCCAACAGCTCATGAATAAGCGTAATAAACCTACAACAAGAACGAAGGATGGAGGCTGGATGTATCGTATCGTCATCCCTGAAAGTCCAAAACTTAGGAACCGTGCCAGGGTTCGGAACACACAATTGAAGAGTTTGTTTATGGAAGCTGGTTTGAAAATAGAAATCGTTCATTTTTTTTCTAAGGTCGTTAACTATACATCATTTTCCCGGTCATCTCCACATGTCCTTCAACAACTGTCGAGAGTCACGGCATTGGTAGCGCAGGTAGAACCATCAGGAGTGCTTCCGACCAGAGTGGGCTCGCCACCGCCGGTAGTGGCATCAAAGATCTCGCAGACGTGCTGAATGCCAATGACGCAGGAGTTGGAGATGGAAGTCTTGTCGCCAAAGTTGCTGTTGACGCCGGCGACGAACTCGGCATTCTCGACGCGAATGTTGGTGAAGGACGATGACCGGGGGACCTGGGAGTCGCAGTTGCCGCACGAGCGGTACAGCTTGCCCACGTTCTTGGCGTAAAAGTTCTTGACGACGACCTCGCCGCCGCCGTTGTGCTGCATGACCTTGTCCTCGGCCCCCTGGGCACCGCCGCCGTTGACGTAAGAAGTGCCAGACTCCTGTTTGAAAGTGATGGCGTCTTCGCAGACATCGTTGAACCAACTGAACCCCAAGTTAGAAATTAGTCCAAACAATGAATAAAGGAAACGTTTCCCTCAACTTACACATTATTTAGAGTGCATGAACCCACGCAGCGAACGCCCTCTCCGTTGTTGGGACCGATGACGACGTTGCTGAGAGTAGCGCCCTCCTCCAGGATAAAGACGGCAGCGGCGTTGCCACCCTCGGTCTGTCCCTTGCAGGTTGAAGGGCTCCGATCGAAGAGAAACATTTGACCGTCGAAGGACTGACCAGCAGCGACGGTCTGCACAGCGGCCAAGTTCTTGGTGCCGGCGGGGGAAGGGAAAGTCGTTCGCAGCTGAGTGCCGGTAGCCGAGGAGTTGAGGGCAGCCGCAGAAGCCAGCGCGGCGAAAAGGGTCGTCTTGATAAAGGTAAACATCTTGGCGTGCGATGTAACGGTGAAATCTTCTGGTCCTGCAGGAAGCGAATGCTTGAAGAAGAAAGAATGGAGACGAGCCAGTCGTTCACTTGAGGCTGAATAGAATGAATGGAATGAGGGTTGTTCAGCACAAATCAAGCCGAGCCCCCAAGCATCTTTATATTCTTCCTCCCTACTCCCGTATTCCGTAACTCCACATTACTGAAACCTCTGGGCAATCTTGTCGACAAGCTTAAAGACATCCAAGATCCTGGGCTCGGCATCATCCTGACGGGCCCACCGATGATCCCAGCAGAGCATGCCATGGGCCATGGGGAGATCTCGACAGACCCTTGACAGATCCTTCGGCATGCATCACCAACCTCCATCAAGGCAATTAACGGCTGCCGGATGTCACTGCAGGCGCAGGGTTCTTCCCACTGATAGACATATCCACCCCGAGAGCTAGTCAGGGTCGGGGATGAAACAAGGTTGGCATACCAATCGTTTATCGCGATGGAAGTAAGATTTTGGGTTTCTAGAATTAATCTACATCGAACCAGGCGAAATCAAACCCGGAGACAGGTCCAGAAAAAAAAGTGATGCAACGCCTCACATCTATACACACGTCTTGGCACATCGAACAGCATTGTCTGCAAAGGCAAAGCAAGTCTCCACAACTCAAGGTTAATTCGAAACAAGTTCTTGGCAACATCTCCATTGTTTCCCAAGACTTGACGTTGTATTCTTGACCCGTCCGTCTGGCACAGCGTTCCCGTGTTTCCCGGTGATCCAAGCTTGTGATCCTGCGACAGGCGACGCGTCCGCTAACCCACCTCTCGCAAAACCTTCTTCGGCTTTTGGGTCCTGCGAATGAGCTGTGCAGATCCCGAATAAATTGTAGTACATGCTGTATTGCGTAGCTCTCCTAGATATTCCACGAATCACGCATGATCTTTGCATCGGGCCATTCCCACACACTGTGAATGTGTGCGGAGATGCCGATGTCTTTAGACGTCCTTTCGGGACTGGCCGATCTTGATTCGGAACCCGGGCGCTGCGGAGCCCGGCAGTTGTTGTTTGCACCTTTGTTTCACCCGCTTTCTTAAACCAACCGCACTAAACGTTTGTGCCAAGTAGTGTATTGATTGCTGCACCCAGAGCGCTCGTACGATTTCGATTCTTGCTTGGTACGTGATTCATCTTGTCTCTGAACAGTAGGTTTTCTAGCGGTGTAGGCTTCAATGAGTTGCACGCGGGGTGAGGACCGCATAAACTACGCTACCTGTTTGGATGGGGTTCCCCATTCCAGTGGGATGAATATTGGTTCTGGAGTCGTTACCGCCACTGGATGTGGACCCAGGCTTTCTTAGGCATTTTGAACTTTGGTATTATAGTGCCATAATTATAAAATAGCTCTGGATAGAATTCACATTGTCATCCAAATATTCAGTTCCAACTCAGCATCTCGTCCCGTCCTTCGATTTCCTTACTACGCTAACTAAACTTGCAGGGCTCCTGTCAAGACACGGACGGACGCCACGTTTGACCCTGCTTAGTTATGTCGGGCCGGGGCTAACAGTAAACCACTGCCACATGATTTTAGGCTCAAATTTTTTTCTGCCTGCTACATACAAGTGGACTGCAGGGATCCTGCGTCGAGAAGCCGCCGCTGTCGAGTCCGTCTGTCAGCCAGTGGAGATCCGTGAGGTTGGGGTCATGCAAGATGGAGGAGTTCCTGGTATCACACCTACAGATCTGGGGTAATCCTATTTTCACGCCAAAATGACTGATGCCCGATACTAGGCACCTTGGAAAGTTGCTGTGGAAACCATCGACACCCGAATGAATGACTGGCATGCGATGGGTCCAGAAATGACAAGACCACCACAGTCCTCTTAAAATCAACCCCATCCTGTTGGGTTCCGAGACTTGTGACTAGTTACAAAACATCACTTAAAGAACAATGAGCATACATTCTAGATGGATAAAGAGTTAATGGGGTATTAAAATAGTTCGTATTGAATTCATGTCTTTCGTTGTCGAATCTAGTATCCGATCCAATCTGCAAGATGCCTATGGGGTATGATGAACGGAATGCTCGCAAACCAACAAAAATGATTCGACACAGGCAAAAGCCCTGTCTCATCCATCATTCTCCTGTACTCCTGTCTTACTATGCATTTCCTCTCGCATTCCACGCCTGTGTCTCCACAAATGCTGCGCTCAAGTGTTTTTTTTTTGTCCGGGTCGCCGACCTGTATAAATGACAATACTTCTTCCTCTTTCCTTGGCCAAGCATCCTGCGTATACTGGTGCTGTGAGGCCAAAACTTATATACCGAAGCGAATAGCCCCCCACAGAGGGACGTCCCGTTTACGTCCAGCCCAGCATCTCGAGGGTCCCGCGGGCTTCCTGGGGTGGCATGGCGGCGACGCCAAGCTGGCGAACTTGGCTGCCCTTTCGAAGTCGCTGAAGACCGATAGACACCTTCCAAGCTTCCGATTCATCAATGACGAAGACGTATCGCTTGGACTCTTGGTCGCGGATAATAGCACGGAGCACATGCAAGCCCTTTGATTTCCACTCGCCGGTCTGTCCAGAAGGGGATGGTATGTTAGCATCTTTGAATCTCTGTTCGCATAAACCAGGATGACAACAATCTTTACAAACACGGAGCATCTCTGCCACGAACACATCGGCTTCATCTCCCGCCAGGGGCTTCGCAGCATCCCGCTCACGCGATCGAGATGTAGCTGTCTTGTGACGCAGGTTCGAGGGGTTTGTAATTCCAGGGGCAGGGGGGGATGAAGGTGATAGATTCAAACATTGCGGGGGGCACCATACCTCAACTTGTTTCAGGGTCCAGGCCTTGACATCCCACTCTCGCTGGGGGACGCCTCGTACGTCGTCATCAATGAAGAGACCTTCGGTAGTGATGCGGAGGATCAGGCCATCAGTGACGGCGCCAAGTCCCGAGACAAGTTGGCTTGCCGGAGTTTTGGCAAACTGGCTCATGAAAAGATAAACACCCGAGATGACAATCTTGTCAGGATCGTTTGTGCTGTAAGGGCCACCTCGCATCGATGGCGGCGGCGAAGTTCGCGCTGTACTGTGAGAGGGAGCCCAGGAAGTCTCGGATCCCAGGGAAGAAGTAGACTTCTTATGCTGCGGTCTCTTAGGCTTGTCATATGGTCGGTAAGAGTTCTCAGTACTCACGCCACTGACGCCGGACCTAGCACTGGATGGAACAGGCTTCTTGGGTGAAGCCGTTCCAGCCGCGCTAGGGGTAGGGGTCCTGGAGGCAGATGATGTTGTCGAAGGAGGGACAGGTGGTCGACCGTTTGGCCACATGCTCATCCTCTCGCCAACTCCAGAGAAGGCGTAAGAGCCTGAGCGAGGAGACGCGGCTGCATCAAGCTTCTCTCTCTCGATCCTCTCCTGCTCTAGCTTCTCTCTTGCTATTCTTTCTCTTTCAGCTCTCTCTTTCACGGCCCTCTCAACTGCGGCCCTTTCGGCTGCGGCCCTTTCGGCTGCAGCTTTCTCGGCCGCAGCTTTCTCGGCCGCAGCTCTTTCGGTTGCAGCTCTTTCGGCCGCAGCCCTCTCTCTTTCTGCCTTCTCCTTCTCAGCCTTTTCCTTAGCTGCCTTTTCTCTCTCGGCTTTCTCCTTTTCTGCCTTCTCTTTCTCAGCCTTCTCCTTCTCGGCCTGCTCTTTCTTCCTCTGCACCTCTTCACGGGCGGCCCTTTCTGCAGCTTCCTTCTTCCGCATAGCTTCCCGCTCAACGGCAAGCTTCTTTCTCCTCTCCTCTCTTTCTTGGGCCTCCTTCTTCTTGCGTTCCTCTAACTCCTTGGCTTCTCTCAATCTCTTTTCCTCTCGTTCTCGAGCCTCCTTGGCCTCCTTCTCAAGTCGCTCTCTCTCCTTTCGTTCACGATCGAGCTTTAATGCCAGGTCCTGGGCAAGCTGTTCAGCCTCAATGCGATCCTTGCGCTCCCTGATTTCTCGATCCCGTCGTTCCCGCTCCATTTCACGCTCCCTGCGTTCCTTTGCGTCCTTTGCCCTCAACTCAGCCAGTCGCTTGGCAGCCTCATCGCGGCGCTTTTGCTCGGCCTCCTTGGCTTTCCGTTCCTCCTCCTTCTTTCTAGTCTCCTCTCTGGCCCTCTCCCATTTACCCTTTTGTTTAGGGGTTTCTGGTTTGGGGGGCTCTGGTTTGGGAGGTTCAGGCTTGGGAGGTTCAGATTTGGGAGGTTCGGGCTTAGGAGGTTCAGGCTTGGGGGGGTCAGGCTTGGGAGGTTCGGGCTTGGGAGGTTCGGGCTTGGGAGGTTCAGATTTGGGGGGTTCAGATTTGGGAGGTTCAGGTTTAGGGGGCTCAGGTTTAGGGGGTTCAGGCTTGGGGGGGTCAGGCTTGGGAGGCTCTGGGGGTGGAGAGGGTGCCTTTTTTGGTTCAGGCTTTGGAGGAGGAGTTTGTGGAGGAGTTTGAGGAGGCGGAGGCCGAGACTGTGGAGGCGGTTTAGCCTCTGGAGGATGTTTTGGTGGTGGTCGAGGCTCAGGCTCCCGCTCTGGTTCGGACCGGCGTGACTTGGATTTTGGTTGCCCTCTTGGCTGAGAAGAGGATCCGTCCCATGAGGCTCTCTGGCTGTTGTTTGGAGAACGACGAGGGGGGGTACCATGAGGTGGTGGGGGTGGTGGTGTGCCATGAGGAGGAGGAGGGGGAGGCACATCATCCGATTCGGGTGCCGGCCTGAAACTCGTCTTCCTAAAGCCTCCTTCACTACCGTGGCCGCCGGAGGCGTTACGACCACTACGAGGGTCCTTCCGATCAGATTGAATCCGACCCAGGCTCCAAGCACCGAATCCTACACCAATAACGAGCATCGCCATAGCCATGTTGCCCAGTCCTTGAAAGTTATCCCACCAAGTCCGGAAGGCGGGAGCCATGGTCTGGAATATGACAACCGTGATCAGAGCTGAGGCAAATCCGGCGGCGAAACTGTTGACATTGGGTCGCATCGAGGGCAGATAGAGAAATCCTCCACCGGACGAGTGTTCGGGGATGACAAAAATGTCATATTTTCCAGGTGGTAACCCGGATCCCCTTGGCACTCCGCCATGCGGCGGAGGCGGAGGAGGACCGCTCATTGCTTTCGGTCAGGACAAGGCGGTCGTGGAGAGATCGTCTTCGAAATCTGGTGAGGGGGAAAAGTCTTCACAGTCGTGTGCGAGGGCGGTCGACTATGAGGCCATATGGATATGCAGGGACTAAGAGAAGGCGGTTAGTGAGGATACCCTCGACGAGGTCCCGTCACTCAAGAGACACCGAGTTCCCGAGGACAGTGCTGCTTGACAGAGGAAACAAGAAGCGAGGTCAGATGCCAAGTCTGTAACAAAACCGGCCGTGTGTCTCTGTCCGAACGGACGTGTGGAGTGTGGTACGGTGACAGGTAAAGACTTACGGGTGAAAGGGGGGAGTGAGGAAAGAAACGCCAGGCTCCGGGCGAATGCACAATGCACAAGCAAAGCAGAATTCTAACCCAGGGCGGGCGTCTGTGAAGCCAAAAAAAAAATATCAACAGGTGGATTGGCGGTGGGCAATGTTTGAACGAGTTAGTAAGGGGTCCAGCAGAAGGGGAGCAAGGATGTCCTCAGGAAGAGGGGAGGAGGGCAGAGGATAAGGAAGCCAAGTGGGAAAAAAATGCACGCGGCGGTGCGGCTAGGTTGCTGGCTCCGCACACGAGGAGGCGGAGGCGGAAGAGGTAGTGAGGTAAGGCCAGGTGCAAGAGACGACCTGGGTTGCCTGGTTGTTTACTTTCGGGCGGTTTGGGGAAAGCCCGCGGCGGGCGGGACGGGGAGCGGGTTGACGGGTTGACGGGGCTAAGGGCGCAGGGGGGCTTGCAGGTACTCTGCAGGTACCTTTTGGCGGCAAAGTGACCTGAGTGACCTGGCCTGGCTGTGCTCAACAGCGCCTCAGAGGTGTACGCTGCTCAGAGGGGTCCAGATGGTCCCGGAGGGTGGGTTGTGCGGGTGCAGTTGTGACTGTTGTGTGTTTATGCTGCAGCAGGCACACAGTTGGGGAACCCCACTATACTTACTCTCTTTCCCAGCCTCCACCACGAGGCGAGCGAGTTGAGATGGAGAATAAAAAAGGCGGTGATAGTCCCCGGTGGAGCAGAGGGATTGACTGTCAAGGCGGTTACCAAGACGAACGCCTGCATGCAGACATTCTCGGATAACCTTCGGCGGACAGAGTTCGCACCAAGGGAAATCCAATTCGCAACCAAAAAGAGAGCGTCTTGCGTGGTAGTGGTACATGCTTTTTCCTATCCCCTTCTTCTCCTCGTTTTCAGGCCACCGTCATCGTGTCCTGGACGCCTGGATGCAGGCGGCCCCTAAACCCAGTGGACCCTCGACCCAGCATCTAGCGCCGTCGCTAGCACCCCGCCCGCTAGGCACTCGCTGGTGGAGCCCGCACAACCATTGGGGGCCTCGAGGTGGTCAAGGGTTGAATGCGCTCTTGGGACGGGAGGGACGGCCAATGGGGACGAACCCCGGTTGTGTTGAATGGCTTTTTCTCTTCAGTTTGCACCTATCAGTGTGGCTAGCCACGAGCCGTTGGCAGGGTTCTGGGATCCAATGCCGGAACCGAGAAGAGGCTCTCTGACCTGAGGAGACGAGATGAGGGGGAGACAATGGAAACAGGTACAGAACACATGATGTGTTTTTTTCTTCTGTTCTGACCACGAGCTTCAAAGAGGCCGTGTGGTGGGGTAATGATATGATGGGCCGATTCTGTCACTATCCGAAACTTGAGAAATCGAGAAGGGACTAGGCCAGGCCGAATGCGCGAGAAAAGGACGATATACTCAAGAGCGATTTTAAAAAAAAAAAACTGATGACGCCGTCGCGGAGGCGGGACGGGACGTGGGACTGGCCACAATGGATAATGGCTGCTCCTGCTGACTGCAACACCCCCGGTGGTAGGTTACTGCTGTTGGACGATCGCCAACGATACACGCCTGTGCGGCCGTCTATCTCTGACATGCAGCCACCTCGCCACACCTACCTTGATACCTGGCCCCTCGATGCTCCAGTGAGCGTCGTCGAGTCGCAATTGTGATTGTTTTTTGTGCATAGTTATCCGGGGCAACACAAGCAAAGGCATACAGGAGGCTTGCCGCGGGCTGAAACTCGACAATCGACCAGTCAGTTTCCGAAGACTTGTACTCCTTGCGTACTGCACCCGAGAAACCACCACGCACGCAACACCTCCCGGCAGGCTTCAAAATCCCGTCCGTCTTGTTTCCTATCTCCCGGGGGCCACTCTTCGTCCGGCCGCCTCTTGCCGCGGGTACTGTTCCGTAAACGTTTTACCTGCGAAGCCGTTGGGCGACTCGGCCAGAACGAACCCACTGAGTTTCCCCTCAGGTTGAGGGTCAGAATCTAAACAGTTGACTGGGTGTCCCCTGCCTGTCGCTCGACTGGCTTCCGTTCCCTTCTATTTTACACCTGGGTTCCCAGTCGACGTAGCAATCCAGCCTCCTCTTCTCTGCCCCGGAGTGCCCGCCTTGTACCCAGAGCACTGACCGGACCCTGAAAAGAAGAAATGAAGACGAAAAAGAAACACTTTTGTTGTGTGAGCTTTGTCCCCACGCGCTCGCCCCAACACGCGAGCCCGCCTTCGTCCTCTCTCCAAGCCTGGGCTCTTATTGTCCTCATCCTCTCCAATAGAAGACCAGACACCAACCACTTCCCAACGCCTCTAGTTGCTCGTCTCCCCCGCCCGTAGATCCCATTGTCGAAAAAGCATTCATGGCCGAGCTTCGTCTCCGTGCGTCCCCGGTTTCCTCTGGGCGTCATGTCATGCAGCTGTCTGTCACTCAAGTCGTGCGTACGGCTGTGGCGCAGGATACCCCAGCAATAGACAGAGACAGTTATGGATGTCAGCGAAATTAGACTCCTCTGGGTTCGCAAATCCGCTTGGTTTTTTTTTGAGGATCATGATCAATAGTTAATGTGTTAATGCTATGCACATTATGCATTGTAAATCTGTGGAGTTGAGTATCCATCGTGCATCGACTTCCCACCAGTTCTTCGGCATATGAGTCTTCCCCGACTTATAGTCTCCTGCCGACCCTTCTCAGATGGGTTCTCGCAACCATTAATGCCTTGCCCAGCAGGTTCTCGCCCCAGTGCTCCCGATGAGCCATAGCATGCTTCTCCGAGTACCCAATGCCCCACACCCGGTCCCTCGACGCCGCCTCGCACAGCAACCGGTCCCCTGTCCCCAGAAGCTTCCGTTGGAGCCCAGGGTTCTGTCCGAATTTGGCTATATTCCCAGCCTCAACCACGCGGCTCTTGACCTCGTCCCATCTCATGTCCATGAAGCCCTTGGTGCCCCTGCCCAGCAACTTCTGTTCCTTGGGGCATGTGGTGGCAAGGATCCGGGCCTGGCGCTTCGAGTCGCCAAACCGAGCGGCTTTGCAATACATCATGAACTGCTCCGCACAGTTGAAGGTAATATCCCCGTCTGGGCCCGCCGGGTCGGTAACGCGGCCAAGGAGATTCGAGATCTCGGCCTTGCTCACTGTGAATGTAGATGGGTACCATTGGCAAAATTCGCCGAACTTGGCAAATGGCTTGTAGAAAAACAATGGGCCGCTTTCGGTATCTTCGGTTGGGTTTTGATATTACTCAGGTCCGTGGTTCGCCCCGCCCGGCCTGTTCTTCTCTTTTGGAACCATGATTGAGGGTCTTTTCTACCAATCACTTCCGTGTTTCAGTCTTTCCAGGTGGTGCTTCACTTTCTTGTCAGGAATTGATTCGGATGAAAATTTTGCATCAGTTGCAGCTACGAGAGATGTTTGATAAATTCTATGTCCTTCCTGCCTTACAAGGTGTATGCATCGTGAAAAGTATGCTTGTTTAGTGACTCGAGAGATACCTGGAAGGCACATGCACACAGACTCACCCACGATTCGTGTGCTTTTATTGGTCTCCCAAGCGTCAAACCTTACTTATGACAGCCAAAAGCCATGACCCCAAGGGTTGCACCCAAAATTACAACGGCGGATGCCGGCGGATGATACCCAGCGAATCCCCTGCGCTGATCTTCTGATGCAACCGTACAGAAAAGAAGAAAAAAAAGTCAGACACAGCAGGGCCGGTGGCCACGGGCAACCCCTCCGGAATCTCGACAATGCATCCGCGACACGGCATCGCCACGGCAGTTTCACTGGACGGTCAAGTGGTCACAGGAAGCAATCCGCAGTCATGGCAGGAGAGCTCCACTGCGACTATCAAGGAAATAGAGTGCCACGAATTGGTGTCGACAGCAGCAGCCGCCCGTCCCTCTCCTCCCAACCCCCTGGATAGCCGGCGACCGGTGCTGCGGTTACGTAGTGACGTGGGGTATGATTGACACGAACGCGCCCATGGACGACGACATGCTTCGTTTTGCCAACCAACCTCGCCGTTTTTTTGCAGTTCTCCGCCAGCGTGGCAACCCCATCTCCAATCGAAGTTTGCCAGGCTCCTGGTAGCCTGGGCGCCTGCCAGTCACGACGATCTCTCCCCCTCCCCCGCCCCACGAAGCAAAGAAAAAGAGGCCATGACGCGAACACTTCTCGTGCGTTCATCGCGCACGCGGCTGGGGGGGCTTGGTCGATGATTGGAAATTGGCCTTTTCGCTCGGCGTTGCCTAGCAACATGTGGGTCTGGATCGACCAGCAGAGAGGACAGCCCACTGTAAGAAAAACGCAACCTAATCCCATGCGACGGAGACGAGACGTCGGCTAGTGACGTAGCTCGGCTCCGCTCTCATGGCGGAGGGACATGTATGTCTGTCTGTCTGGCTGCCTGCGCAAGCCACAAGCCGTGCATGTCTCTGCTGTATGTATGTAGCGTGCGGCAACTGGTCCAGGAGCTGGAGCTAGACCCCCTTTAGCGCGGGACTTTGAGGGGGTAGAGAAAAGCAAAATATCCAATAGTGCTGATACTGAAGAAGAAACGACAAGTCCTGGGGGAGGGGGGTTACGCTTCGCGCTCAGGGGCCCAACACCCAACCAACCCCAAAGACCTTGGGCAACCCAAAGCTCGATCGTCATGTCGGCAGACATAATTAAACTATAGGGCCTATCCCCATGTCACGGGCTCTCACATCATTTCGTGCGAGGGAGAGAGAAAAAAAGATTGGGCAGCACCACCTGTCCCAAATCCCCGGGCTCTCCGGTTGCATCGAGATGGGCGCTTCTGGCAAAAACGTTTTCAACAAAGCAGGGGTGCTGTGACGGCTGTGGCAGCTCTGCATGTACCGCCCAAGTACATTTACGGCGCCCCTAGTCTGTATACCTTGAATGTACTACGTACTCGTAGGAAGAGCCGAGAGCCCACCAAAGGCAAGCCCAGTGGTAAAAAAAAATTCGCACGCCATGGATGCCCTCCATCCCACCTCATCCTCCTCCCCCCTTGTGTGCTCGCACGTGGGACGGCGGTCCGGGTCAAGACGCTGCCCCTCCCTCGTGTCTTGAGTTGTGACTCCGAATTCCGGTACCGACCCGCTGGTTACCTAGGTCCTTTTGCGACTATCCACTTGTTCCAATTGCCTGAACAAGACACAGGATGTATGGGTCTCGATATATATATGCGATTTTTATGCCAGGGTTCAGATACTTGGGTATCGTCTCAGGCAGGGCTTGCCTGGTTGGCCACGAATACAACACCAACGTTTTCCCAAATCTCAAAATTAGATGCTACACCATCCCCAGAGATGCGACCCAACTTGCGTCAGCAAATCATAAAGATGAGACAATGCAAGTTCTTCCGCGTTCGCGGCGACATACAGGCACATGTTGTTTCATTATAATGTATCATTCATGGCCCCCATAGGAAACGTGCTACCCAAACCAACATTCTAAACAAGGAACCAGCGCTACTGTATGAATCCCAACGCGTGAAAGAAGATTGCGGCATCCATCCAATCGTAAAACACAATGCCAGTCCCAGATGCCCCAAACGCCAACGAGATAGACTCGCCTAGCCTTATTAACTTGGTTGGACAATGAGTGTCGTCAAGTCGGCTATCCACGAAAAGCCGACGAGTAGTGTCTTGATCACCCACAGCCACCAAACCACCACTTGGGCCATCAGAAGTATAATCTTAATGGACAAGGCCAGTATCCATAGTCATAGCCTCTTCAGTCGATTGTTGGCCACCTTAATCTTGGCCATGACACGCGAGCTGTCTTCGTCCACCCTATCCAGCATCTCGGTCTGGCGTTCAACCTCCTCGTTAATTTGCAAACCCATCTCCTTCTGCCGCCGGATGATGGCCGCAAGCTGGTCAATCTGCGTATCTTGAGCCTGCATTTCCTCCTTTTGCAACAGCAACACTCCTTGGTTGTCCAGTTCCCGGGTCTTGTCTGTCTCTGGTAGCGGAGCACCGAGAACTCGGCCACCCGGACGTCCTCCCTTGAACAGTCCAGCTTTGTCAGATGATGACGCTTGTCCTTGACTAGAGCCCCCTCGCCCAGAGGCTGCAGTAGAACTTGGCATACTGTTGGAGAGCTTGTCCAGACCCTCCCTTTCGATGCGGGCCTGAGATACCAGATCCCGACGGCGGCGCAGCTCGCCCTCGCCTAATCGGCTTGATTCCTGCATTCTCCGCAGCCCGTCCGCCAGGGTTGCGATCAAAGTCCCAGCCTTGACCAAGACTCTCTTGGCTGCAGCCCCAGCTTCAACCGCTGACGTAGAGTTTCCGCTGTCGACGGCTGCGTCTCGCCGGGAAAGGTGTTGCCTAGCCTCATGCAAATGCTGCTTCAGATCCCTGTGAATATCGAGCCAGTTTCCCGGGTCAGCAGCTCCCACAGCGGCGCTCTTCACCCTACCACCCGCCGACACGGCAGAGTTGGCTGTGCTCGAACTGGGCAGGTTTAGGAATGTGCGCCAGGCAGATGTGTCGCGCCATCTGCGATCCGGAGACTCCGCAATAGCACGCAAGTATTTCTCCAATCCAGCCTGGCGCTCCCTTGTCAGCTCGAGGGAGTTGACGGTAGATTTGATCCAGCGTTTTGCTGGCAACGGCTCTGGCGGGGCAGCGCCAACCTGCTCGATAAGGGTCTTATTTAGGGCATCGAAGTCAGAGTATCGTTTTTGTACGACGAAGGAACGGAGCGGAAGTCGCAGTGTAATGTTGTAGAGGGTGTAGGGCTTCGATGCGCCTTCGTCGGAAACGCTCGTGGATGGGATGGCAATCTCTGGTGGCGGAGCCATGATGGCAATCTCCCTCGGTTGCAATCACTGATTAGGTCGTCTGCTATAGGTCTCGATCGGTAGGGGCGCAAGTTGCGATCATAGGAAGGCGGGCGGTTGTTCCGCACGCAAAGGTCAGGTCAGGTCGATGAGCTGTGAAGAATCTTGGGCATGAAGGATGATGGATGCGTCATGGCGCTGCTCACGAGATGGAAGAGAAGCTCGGTCCCAAAGGGCCCAAGTCCGTGCCTGACGTATGGTTCAGTGGAGTCCCAGTGGGTTTAGCGCCGTCTGCAACCCGGACGTCGGCGGCTGCTCAAGCGGACATGAGTGGACACCACGGAGCACGCTTCGCAGCTGGACAGTACAAGAGCGCTACGGCAGCCCGCTAAACTACCATTGGGGGCTTAGGATGGGCGCCATCTGCGCAATGGTGGGATTCCAGAAGCGCGCAGCGTGAGCATGCGACCCTTCAGCTCAGCCGGATGAGGTCGCGTGGCCAGGTACTTTTCCTGTTCCTGACGGGCCTGGAAATGAATCCCAGACATTACTGGGTTAGTCCTTGTCTGCAGCATGCCGTAGCACCACTAGATGCATTGCTTTATTACACCCAGGTTGGCTTTGTTCTGCTTGCGTCTTAGGCATTAAACGGCAGGCATCCGGGAATGCACCTAAATGACTTGTCACCGTTTAAATTGATGCCTTGTCTAGGTAGATACATTGTCCCCCTGCAAACCACGTCATTTATGTAGGATGATATCAAGAGTGAGCGTAGTAGGACAAATCTGAGAGAATGTTTTGTTACCTAAACCGCCCAATATAACCAGCGATATCAATAATGCGACACTGTGTTATACTTCAGTATCCTTTCGCGGCTATAGGTGGAACAAAATTGAAAGCAAATCACATCATCATAGCGCAATTGATACCCTTCTAAAGCAACAATCCAGACGTACCGCCATGTCGCTACCCTACAGTTGGCAAATGTCAGCTTTGTGTATTGCATCGAAACTCGTCTGCGACATCATTGAGCAATGCTTGTTTTATAAATTTGACTTGGGGTATCAAGATTGTTGATTGACGTCGAATTTAATAAAGGCTATAGTATAGGCGGGTTCTACGGCCAGTCGACTCCTCAAAGCCTCAGATCCTACTCGTCCAAGCTACGAACTGTCCGCCGGTTTCCCTTGCATATCTACACAACGGAATTTAGGTATACACTGTACACATTGGCTTACTCCACTCAAAGTATATTTTCAGTATGCACATTTGCTCACACATGCACTATTATGGAACGATTATGAACATTGTTGCTGTCAGTGCGAGTCAATTTCCTCGAATATCGATACTCAATTTCAATATGGGCAGTATCTGCGCTGGTAAACATGTCGGAGACAAACTCCGTAATTCATTCGACTAGAACATGCAAACAAAGCCTTCCTGATTGATATCAATGGTACCTGGTATCTCACTTAGTCTACTATACGCCGAGGCACGTTCTTTTCCACCAGTGGTGAATCGCAGCATCGCACCAATGCACCTGCTTTACCGGAGTCCGTTGTTAATAGTTTATGTGTACATAAAAGCCAACCGATGTATGAAGCAATCTCTTTTGATACATAGTGGCCGGAAAGGGACAGTATTGCTAGTGATATTGCCCCGTAGGATGTCACCAAGCCACCTTTAACCATTTAACCTTTCCTTTCAAAGCAAAGTTGGGGGGACCGGCCCGAACCGTTTGGCTGGTTGATAATTCACAGGAAAGGCCAAGGGTATTGCAATCTTCAGAATACAGTGTCCAACAATATCAATTTTTTGCCCCGGCTCCGAGAACTTCACGTGTCTTCGCAGCGAGGAAAATGTCGCTTCTAGTGCCAGCCATTGCCACGTCTTGGTGCAATATAGCTTCGATGTGAGGCCGCAACTCCAGTCCATGCCCGTTTTGCATCCCCATGAAACCACACTCCTCCCCAACAAAGTCGTGGTCGCGTCATTACATCCGTCATAGATAATGTATTATACTTAGAAGGTCTCCTGGTCGTCCAGGCCCTCACCCTCGGGGATCTCGAAGCCCTCCTCTGTCGAGTACAGGATGTTCTGGATCTGCTTGATCAGGCCGTCCTCCTGCTTCTCGATCTCGGGGTCTTCCTCAACAGCTTGCTGGATCAGCAGCTCGATATCACGGAGCTTGCTGAAGTAGAAGTCACGTTCCCTCTCCAGGCCAACGACGGTCTCCTTGAGGGTGGCGTTCTCCTGCTGAAGGGCAGCCGTTCCAGGACCGGCGGCCTTGGCGACACGGGGTGCACTGCCGCTGGGGGTGCCTCGGCGGGCAGCGGCGGGAGCGGCAGCGGCTCGTGGGGCAGAAGCGCCACCTCCACTTGGGAGTGCACCGCCTTTTCGTCGTGAAACTGCATCATAGTCGTGATCGGGGAAGTTGAGATCCCAGAACTTCTTGGTCCACTGGAGAAACTCAAGGTTGTCCTGCATCTTGCACTTGATGAGGGCTTGGACAGGGATCGGCTTGTCGACTTGGTGCTTCGCGAACGTGTCTAGAAGACATCAGTATCATGGCTGAACTGGCTTCGACCAAGTGGAGCGGGCGGGCAAATAAAGCTTACTCTGGAGCACTTTGAAGTTTTGTACGTATGCATACTCGGCGTTGACATTGAACTTGACCTTGGACATGGGCACGTCCATGTAGATGCTGTCAAAGACCTGGCAGAGAGCAGCACTGGCATCGTGTTAGAAATCGTTACGGGAGGCGGACGGTATTGGCGGCTTGGAGGCGTCATCGCGATGGTGGTGCGAGGAGGGGGCGGGGCTTCGGGGGGCGGTCGACTCACCCAGTACCGCATTGCTCGACCTTTGTCATGTTGAGCTGCAGGAGGCTGTTCAGCCACTGAAGGAGTTCCTGTCTGTTGGAGGCGGTTGGTTAGTGACTGCTCAGGTCGGGCTGATGCCTGATATGGGGCCGGTAGACAAACCTAGACTCGCCCATTTTGGAAGATCTGTATGGATACGTAAACAGCAAAGAGGTTTCGACGGCGGACGGGCGGGCGAGGGCCGGGTGATGAATGAGGAAAAGTGATGTTCCACTGGAAGGAGAAGAGACGCAGAAGGTATCGGGAGTGCGAACCAGACGGAACGAAGTGGTAGGATGGCGCAATGTAGTGAAGGGGGAGAGGCGATCGGGAGAGAAGAAATTAGACCAGGTTTTGTGTCTTCGCGCTGATTCTAGAGTAAATGTATTGGCGGCGGCCAACCCAAACCAGTCGCCCAATCAACCGTGGTGGGGGTTACCTGAGGGGACCACCGCTGGCGCCTTGGGCTAGCTGTGTTTGCGTGTACAGCGGCGTACCTACCAAGATAACTCCCCTCCTCCCCCTGAAGTTTGCTCGCCAGCGGCCGTTCCCCATGATCACGTGCTAACACTACCGTGCCGCAGATCTAAGCGTGTTGGGTAAGGATTGGGTACGTACCCATGCCATTTTGCTTCACCGCCAAAAAATCAGAGGCGGCAGAAAAAATGCGACGAGAGTCGAGCTTGAATTTTTGCCGTAGTAGCAAGAGCCCCACTAGTTTCGACGACATCTTTTGACGTTGCAAGGGATCAAAATTTGCCTGCGAGCTCGATCAAGATGGCGCCCTCACAGAAAAGGAAGCCAATTGAGGACGACTTCATCCACACAATCTCCGACAACGAAGATGCCCCTCTAGAGGAGGAGCAGGTTGCGCCTCCCCCCAAGAAGAAGGCCAAGACAAACAAGGCTTCCAAGAAGACGAAGCGGGATGCGGACGCTGCCGACGACGAAGAAGAGCTCCCCGAGGGCATCTGGGGCCAGAACGATAATGACGATGGTGCCATGGACTCGGAGTTTGAGTTTGGTGCTGAAGATGCGGGCGACGTGGGCGTCGAAGAATTCGAAGGATGGGGATTCGATGGCGCAAAGAAGGGGATGAACGTTGAAAAGAAAGGCGTGGACCTGGACGAGATTATTCGTCGACGTCGCGAGAAGAAGAATGGAAAGACACCTAAGGTTGAAGCCGAGGAGGAAGTCGAAGAGGAGGTCGAAGAGGTAGACAACGATATGGATGTTGACCTCGACGATGACGATGATGAGGTCCTTGCCGACGATGCTTTTGGCATGAATGTCGATTCTGATGCCGAAGAATCCGAGGGCTCTAAAGCCGGAGACGAGGACGAGGATGAAGAGGAAGAGAAGGGTTCTGCAAGCGACGACGATGACGAAGCAGCCTCCGACAACGACTCTGTTGCTACTCCCGTGGGCCACCCCGATGACGATGCGTCCGACGCTAGCGACGACGAGGAGGATGCGGAAGAAGAAGCCAAGCGCAAAGCCTTCTTCGCCCCTGAGGAAGATATCAAGCCTGGAAAGAAATCCGACATGTCGTCGTTCCAGGCCATGTCTCTGTCACGACCAATCCTCCGAGGTCTTGCTGCCGTGGGCTTCTCCAAGCCCACCCCAATTCAGTCCAAGGCCATTCCCATCTCGCTTATGGGCAAGGATCTTGTTGGTGGTGCTGTCACTGGTTCCGGAAAGACTGGCGCATTTGTGGTGCCTATCCTAGAACGATTGCTGTACCGCCCAAAGAAGATCCCGACCACTCGTGTCGTCATTCTTACCCCTACTCGTGAATTGGCCATTCAATGTCACGCCGTGGCAACCAAACTCGCTGCGTACACGGATATCAAGTTTACTCTTGCTGTTGGTGGTTTGAGTCTTAAGATGCAAGAGGCTGAATTGCGACTGCGACCCGATGTCATTATTGCTACGCCTGGTCGATTTATTGATCACATGCGAAATTCTGCCAGCTTTGACACAAACACCGTGGAAATTCTGGTTCTGGATGAAGCTGATCGTATGCTTGAAGATGGATTTGCGGACGAGTTGAACGAGATTCTCACCACACTTCCCAAGTCGCGTCAGACCATGTTGTTCTCTGCCACCATGACTTCTTCCGTGGACCGTTTGATCCGCGTAGGACTAGACAAGCCTGCTCGAGTGATGGTTGATTCTCAGAAGAAGACTGTATCTACGCTGGTACAAGAATTTGTTCGACTACGACCTGGCCGAGAGGAGAAGCGCCTTGGCTACTTGGCGCATATTTGCAAGAAGTTTTATACGGAGCGGGTTATTATTTTCTTCCGTCAAAAGAAGGAGGCTCACAAAGCCCGTATCATTTTTGGACTATTGGGCATGTCTTGTGCAGAGCTCCACGGAAGCATGAACCAGACACAGGTGAGAAGCGAGATGAAAAAATTAATTAATCCATGACTAACGTCGAATCACAGCGAATTTCCAGTGTGGAGGATTTCCGAGATGGCAAGGTGTCGTATTTGCTCGCAACCGATCTTGCGTCTCGTGGTTTGGATATCAAGGGTGTCGATACGGTCATCAACTACGAAGCGCCGCAATCTCTGGAAATCTACCTTCACAGAGTCGGTCGTACCGCTCGTGCTGGACGAAAGGGTACTGCTATTACTCTGGCCGCGGAAGCTGACCGCAAGGTGGTAAAGGCTGCCGTGAAAGCTGGCAAAGCCCAGGGAGCCAAGATTATCAGTCGAGTCATTGAAGCCGCCGAGGCCGACAAGTGGCAGTCCCAGATTGACGAGATGGATGACGAGATTGACGAGATCTTGAAGGAAGAGAAGCAGGAGAAGCAGCTTGCCCAGGTCGAGATGCAAGTCAAGAAGGGCGAGAACCTGATTGAACACGAGGCCGAGATCAAGGCCAGGCCCAAGCGAACGTGGTTCGAGACTGAGCAGGACAAGAAGAACGCCAAGAAAGCGGGCAAGGACGAGCTCAACGGCATGCGAGAAGCAATGAAGAAGAAGACTGGAAAGCTGAGCAACAAGGACAAGAAGCGTCTGGATAACAAGGCCATTCGCTCTGAGGGTGGTCAGTGGAGGAAGACCAAGACATCCGAGGCGGAGATGAAGGCGAGACACAAGGAAGCCAAGGCCAAGGCCAATGCCAAGGGGAAAGGACCTAAGAAGGTTCCCAACAAGGGCAAGCCGAAGGCCAAGATGGCCGGCAAGCGGAAGTAAAAATGACGGTGGTGGCTGATATGAGACACGGGTGACTTGTATAGACAGGCTACGTAAAAAATATCCCACGCGGTTTTAATAGAGGCGTTGCAGGTTGTATAAAATGATACGGAATCCTCACAGCTGCGAGTCCCGTGAGGCCTCTGTGTGTAGATCTGCGAGCGAGTTGTTGCTGATGGCTAAGCCACGACCTGTGTTGCTTGGGCTGTGTGCGCTGCGCGCAGCTCCCCCACCATACGAGGATTTGATGACGTAAGGCACGAGGTCTGGAGCGCACCCAGGTCGTCTAGATCACGAGTCTACTCCTCCCCCCATCATTCTGGCTAACCTCTGGACGCAGCCGGCAGAAAACTCCCGACTAGGCTGCCAGGACCCCAATCATGCGCCGCCATCATCTCCGTTGACCATCGCAGCCGCCCCGTCAGAAGACGATCCCGCCTGAGGGCCGTCGCAACACCTCTTCTTCTCGCCTCTCTCACCCGCCAGCATCACGGCCTCTCCGTGCGCGCTCAATGGGCGATTGATCGCGCTCCTATTTCCTATATAATTGACTTCATTTTTGTGCGAAAATTTCCGGTTAAAATCCTGGCCCATGTTCCGTCCTGGACGACCGCATCCACGTCATAAGCAGAGCCTCATTCGCTATCTTTTCCCTCGCGCCGTCCGAGATCGCTACCGCGAGCGCCTACTCAATTTCCATCTTGATACCCTTCCATACTTCAAGCACAGGTTGCAGTCACGTGTCTACCGCTATATTCTTAACCACCAGCGACGGCGCGCCGAGAAGAGTCGCATTTTAGACATTGTCGCGAGGCAAGGTCGACGCCTGTGGCTTGGAACTGGAGCTCAAGCAACCCCCCCGCCCAAGCATGTCAAGGCCCGAACGAGAAGCTTAGCGGCACGCAGAATGTCTGTAGCAGGTAGCGCGACGGGCTATGGCCCGGATCGGCCCTCGAGCCCCGGCGACCGCGAGAGGGGCTACCGGAGGAAGCGGCTGGCGGCCATGGCAGGAAACCTGTACCGGACTGGGCAAGCGGCGGTAACGGAGATCAAGGAATCCTATGCCCAGACTCGAGCGCAGAACATGAATGGGAGACTGGAAAACAATGGCCGGATCCACATCCCGGGCGCGTTCCCAGAGGTTGCTATCATGGTTGACGGCGACGACCAGCTGATCCTCTTTCCCTCCTACGCCAAACGACACAGCAAGAGAGAATGGGGTCAGGCAGGCGCATACCAGTCTCAGGCAGAACCAGGAAGCATTAGAGATGAGGACTACTGGCGTCAGGAATGGGAGCGAAACGAGGACGAAAGAGCAATTGTCGACGTCGATGTACGGGGTTGGGCATATACTCCCCAAACCGGCCCTATGACGAGGAGAAACCGAATGCTGGTAGGCCTGGCGCGTCAGCTCAGTGGAATCCCGGCCCCCAGGGCCGACCAGGGCTACAGCTCCGGGGCTGGACCACCCCAGACAAACTATCAGGCGAATGAGGAGCAGGAGAGGATTGCCAACGAAGCAGCCCGGATCGAGCGTCAAGGCCAGGCAGAAAAGCGAGTAGCCTACAGGGGAGGCTACAGCGAGAGACCTCAGGAAGGCTACGATGAAATGCAGAATACGTACACCACGAAACCCCGGAGCGGGGCTCAGTCCCCAGACTCGCCGCCGACGAGCCCGACAATGTCGGCTAGGACATTTTCCAGCAACCCAAACGAGCTCACAGAGGCGGAGCTGGCGGTCGCCAACGCGAATCTAATGGCTCGAATAGCGCCGTTTATGACGAATCCTTTGGTTGCCCTGCCAGTTACCTTGTTCTTCTATAACGAGACCAAGTCGCAGTCGAAGACGGCCATGACCAATGATGCGGGCCATTTTTCCATGCGAGCCGCTCTCGACTTTGTCCCTACGCATGTCAGGGTGCTGGCTAGTGAGCACCTCTCGACGATCCAGGAGATCAAGATTATCGAGCCGTATGGAGTGAGTCTCATCAGCGATATCGACGACACGGTCAAGAAATCGAATATTGTTGCGGGCGCAAAGGAGATATTCCGCAACACGTTTGTGCGAGAATTGTCCGACCTGACGATTGATGGAGTAAAAGAATGGTTCACTAAAATGCATGAACTCGGCGTGAACATCCACTATTGCTCAAATAGCCCATGGCAGCTCTATCCCGTGCTGGCAAGCTTCTTTAAGATGACTGGCCTCCCCCCCGGGTCTCTTCATCTGAAACAGTATAGTGGCATGCTCCAGGGAATCTTTGAGCCTGTTGCGGAGCGTAAAAAGACAACTCTAAATAGGCTGCTGAGAGACTTTCCGGAGCGCAAGTTCCTGCTTGTGGGCGACAGTGGTGAGGCAGATTTGGAGGTGTACACAGAGTTGGCATTGGCTAATCCCGGCCGCATATTGGCCGTCTTTATTCGCGACGTGACAACACCTGAAGAAACGGGATACTTTGATTCCGGGTTCACCCTCACTCGCAAAAAGAGCATGCCGTTTGACCAAAACTTCAACTCGACGAGCCAGTCTAGCCTCTCTCTTGGATCATTCAACGAAAGAACCCCATCACCTAGGCCGGCGATGGGGACGCTGATTGATTTTTCGGAGGAACCTAGGGAGACAAATATGGATAGGTCTGTTGCTCTCGCTCAGATGCGCAAACCAACTCCAACGAGAAGCACCACTTCTCCAGATAATGTTTCACGGAAGCCGCCACCGCCTCGGCCGGTCAAACCGGCAGCCTTGAGGAGCTCAAGATCTATAACAGAACTCAACAAGGGGATGGCGGGACTTGGAATGGTACGAGAGGCTTCTGGTGGTAGCAGTACACCACCACCACCGCCTCCCCCGAGGAAAGCTGTACCTCAGATTAAAGAAACGCCGCCAGGCCAGCCTTTGACACACGCACAAACCGCAGGTCCAGCCCTAGGTAGCCGGAATGGTCCACGGAGCACTGTAACGGCTGTACCGCCACCACCACTGCCTAGGAGAAGGGGAACCCCGATACAGAATGCCGATGCAGCTCCGGCACTCCCACCACGGCCATCTCAGATGTCTTCATCAAACTTGGACGTCGACTTTGATCCCCTCCCCCCACCTAGAACTACATCTACTTTTGCTTCGAACAGATCAGGCACCAGGTCAGACTTCAACACGCCATCCGGTTCTCCCGGGCTCGGCCCTCAGGGCGTGAATAAAAAGGTTGAATTATGGAAGCGGCGGCTCGCGAGGGCGCATGAACAGCTCGATGGATTGGGGGTGGCCTTGTATACATGGAGAAGAGGCGGCGACGTGGTTGCGGAGGCCGAGGGGATCGTGAGGCGGTCGCTCGCAGACATGGATAGAAAGAGGCGGGCCAGATAATTGGGCAAATTGTAGGATGCCGGGACTCGCCCAGCGTATTCTTTACCTTGGAGGGAATTGAAGGGTGAGATGTAACATTATGATGTTGGATAAACTTATAGACCCGCAGCAGACGACAGCGGAAACGGAAACGTAACCAGAACCAGAACCAGAACAAGAAGACAGACTCCGGCTTGAGTATAGAGATTGTTTGGGCCTTTCATAGTTGTAGTCTAGATCTGGGGGACAGGCCCAGACGGAACATTGAGATTGAAACAGGTTTGACACATGTCAAAGCTTCAGAGCCAAGAGCCAAGAGCCGAGACCAGTTGTTGGTTGTCCCCACATGGTGAATCCTGCCATGGCTTACTGCTGTGCTTGGCAGGTATTTTTGGCCCCCAATGATACAAGACTCCGCGCCTAAGCGGAGCTGAGCTAGCTGTCTCTTATAAGGGATCGACAATAAGAAAGACAAGGGCTCGCTGTGTAGCGTGCTGTTGCTGTCACACACTCTTATTCTAATTTCATATATCGTCTCGTGCCCGACGGGGATATAGAGAAAACAAGCAACTCTTGCTCCTCACCAACGCAACTCAGCAACCTCCCCCAAAAATAACCCACTCACCCCCAAGCTCTTTATTATCTATTCTTTTCCCCTTCTTTAGAATTTTCATATGCCAACCCCCCCCCTTCCCTGGAGAAATTCCCAAATTGGGCCACGGCCGCGGGGAGATGGTTGATCTACCGGGAGGCTGAGTGGGGGCGATGCCGCTAGCTGCAGGGGAAGCGAGGATCGATTGTTTCAGCCCTGGGAGAGGGCGGTTATCAATGGGACTATGGGAGAGGGATGGTGCAGGGATGGCAGATGATTGGAGGGTCACGGCCATGGCTGTGATGATGATGATGGTTGTCACGGTTGGTTTGTTCCGCCTACCTTTACGCTTTGTCGTGTCATCTTTTTTAGGTGTTTACTCTAATGCCACTTACACCACGTCGTCCCTCAACCTCTACTTGGATAAACTGGATTGAATGCTTGGATAACAAGCTGGCCCCCCCCTCCCTCCTCCCCTCCACATTCAATCTCTCGACAGCTCACTGCCTCCCTCGGTTACTACTGGTCGATGTTATCCACTTCTCTCAGACGGAGGATCACTTCCCCATCCGCCTCGTCCACCAATACAAACCCATCCTAGTGTCATCCTGCCTTGACGAGGATCATGCCGTGACAGAATTCCCTCTGGAACTGGGATTGGGGCTGGGGGGTTGGGATCGGCAACGAAATTGTCAGGTTCTACGCCTGCTTGCTCTCTCTGCTGTAGTCTGTGTAAAAAGTAGCTAGTTGCCCTGGTGTGCCTGTCTTCCTCTCGCCCGCCGAGTGTTGATCCTTGGGAATTCTCTTTCTCTCTCCTCTCTCATCTCCATCCGCGTATTCTCCCTGATCACCTCATCCCTTTCCCCTCCCATTCTCTTTACACCGTGTTTAATTACTCAAGTCGGTTGTGTCTATCATTCCACTGTTTTGGATTAGAAAGGTCTTGCTTTTAATTCAACTGGGGGAAGAACCGAAGAGGGGAAAAAAAGAGAAAGAAAAAAACGAAACATAAAAAGAACACGAAACCATGGTCACTTACGAGGCCGTCACGCTCGACTCCAACGCCTGGTACCACGTCACGGAGTCCCGCGTCGACGACTACAACAAGACCGACTTCACCAGCTCGTTCCAGGTCGAGGATGACAACGGCGTGGCCGTCTGGGGCGCCGTGGACCAGTACTGGCAGTTCCAGCCCGTCGACGACGGACCCAAGGGCCGGTACGCGATGCGGTGCAGCAAGACGGGCGTCTTCAAGCAGCTGGGCGCGTGCTACGCGGGCGACGAGATCGACGACTCCAAGACGCAGCCGTGCATGCTGGCGTCGAGCGGCGTCAAGGCCCAGATGTGGGACGTCTCGGACTGGGGCAACGGCACCTACCGCTTCGTCAACGTCAAGAACGGCTCCGACTATGTCATGGACGTGCACCCGGGCAACCCGCCCTTCATGGCCTCGGACCTGAGGACCGACATCCCGCAGCCGGGCCGCCACTGGCTCATGACGAGCGTCAAGGACGTCAACGACGGCGCGTACTCGACCGTCTTCACAAAGGTGAGTGAAAAAGAGCCGGACCGTCGTTGGCGTGGCCGGCCCTGGCTTATAAGTGAGATCCCGTGGCTGACCAAACATCAACCCTCCCCTTTCATTAGATCCCTTCAGCAACATCAGTCGACGCCAGCGCAACTGGCTCATCCGGATCCAAGCAAACAGGCAAAACCTCTTCCGACTCGACCGACGGATCATCCTCGTCCTCGTCCTCGTCACCAGGCCTCTCCGCCGGCGCTGCCGCTGGTATTGGTGTCGGCGTCGGTATCGCCGTCATCGGCCTTGGACTCGGACTCTTCTTCCTCTGGTGGCGCCGACGCCGTAATGCTCGGGAGAAGAAGCCCAACGAATTGTACACTGAGGAGACAAAGCCTCCCTACACCGGCAACGACCACTACCACAACAATAACACCAGCAATAACAACGACTACTACTACCCTTCGCCGCCTCAAGAAATGTCTGCTGTCAGGATTGAGCGTTCGGAGCTCGACTCTAAGTCTGTGCCGGGGACTACACCAACTCCGCAGCCTCACATGTCATAGGCAAGACGAAACCGTTGCGTCGAAGCAGATCTCCGTAATCGAAATTCTAGGACTTGTTGGTGACCAAACTCATCATCACATCAACAAGACCGCATCTACCTGTATTTCTCTCACACACGACACGTTTGTACACCATTTTATACCACGGGCGTTCGGATTGACTATCTAGTTACACGGATATGTATTGGTTGGGTATTAGAAATGGCGAGTTTCAAGTTTTAAGAGGCATAATCACACCAAGGATAATACTTGTGCCTTCATGCGTTCATAATTTCTACCAACTCGTAATGATCATTAAACAAGCCCAATTCTCCATGCTGCTGAAATCGACAATATTGGAACATCCTCGGAACCAGATCATCCCGGGCCTGCTCTAGTTATTCCAACTCTTTATCTTATGCTCTCTCTGTACAAAGTTTGGCGAACTCATCGCGGGGGGCTCATTTGGCCCGCCAAGTTCATGTGCATGATGGCTTCCGTAGTCCATGCTTCCTCATCATCTGCGTCTCCCTTCTTAAAGTCGTCACGTCCATCCACGCTTGGTAATCGGATCTGAGGTGGTGCAGGTGGTGCTGCTTGAGGATGCGCAGGGACGGGCTTCCGCTTGGTGCCTTCGTGTCCGTGAGGCCCTCCATCTCCGTAGCCGGCAAGATCTGGGATATTGAACCCTTGTCCCATCGTATGGGAGAGGGTCAATTGGTCAGGGGGCGCTGTGTGAGGGATCGGTTCGTATATGGCGCCCTGAGGATACTGATCCATTTGAGCCTGGTGCTGGGGCGGCATATCCATTCCAGGGCCCCCCATCTGGGGCATGTAGGATAGCCGACGGTCCGCAGGTGGCTCATGTTCCTCTTGCTCTAGGATCAGGGGAGCATGCTCGACGTTCCGCAGGCTGGAGCCGCCCGCGGGACCGCCCGCTCCTCCACTGCGTACACTAACCATGGATGCTCTGCCATCGACGTTCTCCCCACCGGGGCTAGCTAGATCGTTCAAGGCGGCCGCGTCGACATCCCGGATGGCAAACTGAGCGATAGTACGCATCTTGCGCGTGACCCAGCCGGCCAGGATCTTGCCACGCTGCTTCTCTCCAAGGCGGGACCGTGGGAAGTCTCCCTTGTTAACAAAGGCGACAATGTCCACAATAATCTGATGTTCGTTGAGAATTGCGTTGACAATCACGGGCACGATGGACGCAAGGTACTGCTTGCGGCTGACCTCCACCAAGACGACAACCAAACCTCCAGCCTGGAAGACGGCGCTGAGATCATGTTAGTTGGCAATAGTTAGTTGAAAGGGATATAGAACTTACCAGCCGTTGGCGACAATGTTGCGGTGGCATTTCTCGACGGAGTTCTCAATATCCATCGGGAAATGGCTCAAGCCATTGATCTCAAACGTCTCACCAATGTTTCCTAGAACAAAGAGCACTTGCATGTCTACTTGAGCACCGTTGGGGCCGATAGGCCGGCTAACATTGTGCAGGAAGCCAAGATCGCCAGTACGGATGTACTGAATGCTTGGGTCTCCGTCCACCGCTCGTCCATCAAATCGCTCCGCATCAAATAGGTCCTTGGATCCGTAGAACGATGAGACACAGGCCTCAGAATCCACCCAAATCTCTCCATACTCCCCGTCAAGACAGTGTACCCTGCTTTCAGGATTGACAATGGCAATCTGCGTAGAAACAGGGACCATTCCGGAGTCTTGCACCATCAGGGCCTGGGGGTCGGCTTCAGGATCAACAGGAATGACCAAGCCACGACGAAGGGCTTGAGTATCTAACCACAACTCAATAGGCTCAATGCACATGTATGACCTTGAGGCGATCATTGGGTTTAGGACATGCGAGTAAACAGTGTTGATGGCTGTTCTGTCTAGACCTGCCGCGGCGAAGTGGTGGCGCACCTTTTGGAACACATCCACCCGGGGACGGCCATCCGCGGTGATCATCATGTTCTTCAGCTCATGGAGTGTGAAGCCCTTGGCTTGCATAGACGACATGGCGTGGTCAAGCATCTGAGATGTGGCGTACGTATCCTTGATCTTGTACCTCGACAAGGTTACGAAAAGTGACATTGGGTTGGCAGCAAATTCAACGGGCGATAATAAGTAGGTTGGCGTGCCAATGTAGATTCCCATCAAACATGTGTGGATGAATCCCAAGCCTGTCGTGCTCCTCACGCAACCGAGGACTGGGCGCGTACTTGACATCTGGCAGGTTTCCTTTTGGACTTTGCACATGCCCAACACGGTGTTGTGTCCGAGCTGAACGGCAATTCTTCGCTGATCAGGTGTCCAGTAGGTCCAGACGATGACAGGATATCCGGGCTTGATCCAGGCAGGGTCGATGGTAAGCCTCAGGTCCCTGAGACCACTGTTCTGCTTAGGGGGCTTAGTGGTGTTGTAGACGCTGGGTGGCGAGATCTTGAGGATCTGGGCTGACTGTTTGATGTGGCTTCCCACAACCTTGAGCTTGATCAAGTGGTCAACTTCCTGGTTGACCAAGACAGCCTTTACCTTGTAATCTGCGACAATGTGCAAAAATGCAGGTACGTCTTCGTTCAGTCGGTTCTGGTCCAGAGGGGCAATAGGGATAATGATTGCGCCAAGGGTAATGCAGGCGTGAACCGCGAATACAAATTCCTCGGAGTGGGTGTACATTAGAATCATGTGGTCGCCAGGTCTGACCTTGACCTTGTTCTTGAGGTACATGGCAACAGCAGCAACCTTTGTGTCGAATTTCTTCCAAGTGACGCCTTTTCCTTCTCTTCCTCGGCCATCGATTGTGCAATAAGCCAGCTCTTCTGGCTGCCGGGCCACACGCCATTGGATAAGATCGGAAATGCACGCAAAGTTGTTGAGGGGGGTTGATGTCCTGTCATCCATGACAACTTCTCGTCTGTCGACACCGGAATATTGCTTGTCGGCAGGGAGCAAGAACTCGGCTCGCGAGTCCGATGCGATCTGGGACCAAATGCCTCCCATAGGGTCTACTCCAATAGGCAGGTTCAAGACAGCGTGTTCCACTCCAAATTTGACGTGGACACAAGGAAGGTTGCCGAGATCGAATTCTCGGCGGCAAAGCATATTTCCTATTTCACGTCGGCCATTCTTAAGAACTCTGGGCAGGGAGTTGGGGGCCGTAATCATGACGCAGTAGACTCGGAGGTGATGCTCTGACATGAGAACCTCCATGCACTTCTCCGCGAGGGACTCAAGGAGGGCGGTATCTGGTTGTCGGGGCGGCCCTCCGTTAGTGAGTGGTGCGGTCGAGGCCGCTGCGCTCTCTACAACAATAACGGGAAGATGTTCCTCATTGACAAAGACGTCGAAAGCAGAGCAATCGTAGATCTTTGGAACATTCTTGACAATGCTGACAACGATATGCTGGACGAAAAAGTATCGGTACTCTGCGAGCTCATGGCCGTGCTCAACCCATTCCACCCTCTGGCGAATGCGGTCTTCGTATAGTCCGAGGATAAATATTTTACCCTCGATGACTGTTCCAAGCAGACCGGTACGCAGAAACTCGGGCTCGACTGGGTTTGGAGTCGGATCGCCAGGATCAAACTTGTACGGCCGCGCGTGAAAGATGAGTTCTGTGTTTTTGGGCTGCGCCCAGAAGCCACCTGACAACGAAGGCGAATCAACCCAGATTTCTCCTACGGAATGGGGCGAAGCAAGGAGACCAGTCTCAGGATCGACCACAGCGAGAGTAGCATCGGGAATAGGATAACCGAAAGAACCCACGCGAACCAGGCCTGGATCATCGGTGACCTTCTTCCTCACCTCATTACCAATCGCGACCACGATAACTTCGTTTGTTTTTAGAGCCTCGCGGTCAAGCAGAACTTCTCCAAGTTCATTCTTCGCTTGCTCCTCCGTCGTCGTAGTTCCACCGCCTCCAAGGAGACTGCCGAACCCATTGGAAGGTGCCGTCTTTTCTTCCTCTTTTTCTCCAGAGTCCGAATCGGTGTCTTCCTCAACATCTAGTTTTAGCGGAACACCCATGCGCTCCTCGCCTCCCAACCAGTCCCGGACACTGATTATCATGCCTCCGTGTTCCGGTAAACACAACATGGGCGCGACAACCTCGCGGGCACGGGGGTTTCGCAGCGGGCGCAACCATCGATCTGCCAGAACTTCATGGAACCCGCTATCCACGGTCAGGGTATCAATCAAACAGAGTTTAACCATTTGGAAGTTGGGTTCCATCCCCTTTTTGAAATTTCGAGTCGTCATGGGATCCGATTGGTAATTGTAAGCTGCTCGCTTGAGTCCGGGATAGTCTGCAATCATGACGGTGGCCTTGTATTTTGTGATGAGATGAGCGTAGAGACCGGGGACATCAACGGCTTTGTTGTCAAACCAGACGGTTGTGTGGCCACCATACACGGTCAGGAGGACGCTGAGAATCATGCCAACACCTTGGCGAGGATCAAGGTATGACAGCAGGATCTCGCTACTGGCCCCACCGCCAATCAATCGGCCGTTCTTGTCCCGGAGTGAGGGATTGAATGTATCTCCAGGTCCGTTGCCAGGGATTGTGGAAAGAATAGCACTCATGCAAGCCATCTGATGCATAATGGTTCGGTGGCTCAAGACGACGCCTCTCAAATCTCCAGTAGGAGCTCGTGAGAACTCAATGTATGCCAAGTCGGGCACGGACAGGGGAGGAACGTCATCCTTCTTCTTGGGGTGGTAGCTGCCAAACTCGTTCGTTTTCCACCACTCGACACCCTTCGGCCAGGTCAGTTTTTGGGTGGTGATGTCTCGTTGGAATGTCTTGAGATTGTTATCTGTTGTTAAAGCAAGATGAGCTTGTGTTGTAGTGAGGACTTGGTTCAGCCGCTGGTAATCTTGCAGGTCATTGATAGGCACTGCCACGACACCGGCAATAAAGCATCCCAGCATGGCAATGGCAAAGTCGATGATTTCGGAGTCGCGATAAACCAATGCCACTCGGTCACCACGGTAGAGGGAGCTTTTGTCCCTAATAACTTGCGCAACTTTCTCGGCCCTCGAGGCGAGCTTTTCCCAGGTAATTGAGGCGATCTCTTTGCCCTTGCTATCCAACACCCAGTATGCCGGCCTCTTGGCAGTCGTTCGCCCTCTGTGCCTCAGGACGGCGGCGATGTTGTCGAATTTTGACATGGGGGTTGATTCGTCGTGGGGATCTTGGATCGCGAACGGCACCTCACGAGGCTCCAGGGGTAGTTGGTACTCGAGAACTTCGGGAGGGGGGAGGTCGCTCGCTGTCAACATCGGCGGCGCCATGGCTGCCGTAGGAGAGAATGCGTCGCTCGAGGAGTATCGTTGTTGAGGTGCTCCGTACTCGATAGTCTGGCCTTGCTCATAATGTTGCTGCCCCGCAAAGTCCGAAAAGTAGGCCTGGGAATCGAGGAGAGTTGCCGTCCTGCCATCGTGCGGCTGCTGTTGGTATTGCGGCTGCTGCGGGCCGACATATGCGCCCTGCTGTTCTGGTTTAAAAGCATAGTCGCCCGATGTCATGGTGCCGTTTCGGTCTGGCGGGTTTTCGGAATGCTTGGGGGAGAGGAAGAGCGAATCCCTGTTAGTGGCTATGGAATCGTTCAGGGCAACCCCAGGCATGAGAAAGTTGGCAGGATGCGACTGCTCAGGCGCTTGCACCGTAGGAGCGTATGCGTTGGCCGGCTGGTAGACATGCGAATTGGGACTGTCGGGGACAGGACCGCTGCTGGCGCCCATGGAGGCGTAGGTAACGGTGTGGCCATCGCTCGAAGGGTGGTTTGAATCGTCGGGGGAGTGTATGCGCAAGCCGCTCTGAGGCTCCGAGGCCTGTGTATTGACTTGGGCAGGGCCCTGAGCTGCAATTTGGGCCGCGATCTGGGTCGGGTTGTTACCCAAGAACTGAGAAAATAGCAATGTTCGTCGCTTCTGGTAGCTATTGAAGATTATTAGCGAAACAGTCCAGAAGTGGATGCCGGCGGCGCGACTGGCGTCGCGGGCAATGGCCTACCCTTTTTGTGTGATATCTCCCTCCTAAATAAACAGAAAGTCAGCCAGATATAACCACAGGAAGCACAGGGCGAGCCAAGAGGCGATGGGAGGGCCCGAGGCGCGGTTTGATGGCGTGAGAGCGACACCCGTCGGGATTATGGCGTGGGGCAGCAATGCGGGAGGGGGGAAGCGGTAAACGCACCTCAAGCTCACGATCGAGCTCTTCAAGCTTGCCGCGAAGCTCGGGACTGAGTTCGGGCTCCATTGTGGGAGAGATCTGGTCGATCCAAGGATGCGGCCGTTGTGAGGAGGAGATTTGGCGGATGAGAATTAAGGTGTAATTGGGAGATTCAGACGGAGCCTCGGAGTCTCGTGACGTAGGTCTGCTTTTTTGGGCAACCGTCTCAGGTCGCTCGACGGATAGGCGCCTCTTCTTCAGGGCGCTTCTTCAGGGCGTCTTCAGCTTGTGTAGGTACCAAACTCGCCCGGCCTCGGGCGGCAGCAGCGCATGGCTAAGCGGCCGGCCCCGTTAGAAAAGAGCGGGGAGGCCCCTGTGGAACCCCTATTAATGTGTGTGTGTGCCCCCCCAACCCCTCGCCGTTAGCTACATTGGGTTGGGTGACTTGTCGCGGCGGGACACAGACCGCCCCGGGACTTGGCCCAAGGCTATGCGCGTACTCGGCGTCTGGTTGGGTGGGCGTCACCCCCTAAAAGCTCACTACCTGGTCGTTCCGATTAGCGCCTGTTAGACGTTTGCTGTTGAGCCCGGGCATCGCCCTGCGAGGCCTTGGCCAATGAGTAATTGCATGGCTAGGCTGGCAGGCCAGGGGCTTCAATGAACAAGAGGCGGGGTGAAACATGGGATAATTATGGAAGCAGTGAAAGTGTCGTAGACAGATTACGTGCCGTTGTGCACATAAAGCCGCGCTATGCCAGCCAGGCCAGCTACGTATCACACGATTTCACCGTCGTGCCCCCTTTGTGCACCCCTCAAACCCAAAGTAGAGCAGACCCTCCCTGGCACAGGGGACCTCTTTAGGAAATAATCGTTGTCGAGCTCTTTGCCACCGACCAAGCAGGATAAGTTGGCGTGCCGGATCAGCGTCAGCTCAGCCCGCTGAGCTGGATATACGACCCCCCAAAACCGGTTTACGAGCCGCCTAGGCCCCATTCTCATACGCAAGACGAGGTCGAATACGATGAAATCTTCAAATGGGCGCGACATGACTTTGACACTTTGACAGGGGAGCCACGCAATCCAGTCCCAATCCCTCGGCAACAAGGCCCAGCGCAGTGGATGCGGTGCTGTCATTCAATTTCTAACCCTGCTAATTTATCGGAGAGAGTTGATCCGAGACCCGAGACCCATTTTATTTTCTGGTGATAACCTCAAACGCGAAGGGAAAAAAAATTCTCTAACATTGCATCTTCAACAAAGAGTTCTCTCACTTCAACCGCAAGTCCGCCCTGGCTCAACATTGCCAGGATGGATTCGAAACGCGCTGACTATGGATGATCTCAACGTCTGCATAACCCGCACTTCGGGCTTGCTTCGCTTGCTATACATATATGCTTGACACTGGCTGCCACCTACTGACCCAAAAACCTCAGGAAACAGTATGGACCAAGCAAGTACAATGGTGAGTCTTTTATTTTCTTCTCCATCCCATCCAAGCACCCTTTCATATGATGAGACACGCATAACACAGACCTGTTCTGAACATTTATTGTGGAAAAAATTGCTTTAAGCTCCTGACAATGATTTCAATCGACCTTTGTTCTCAATCTTCTTTCTTGAGTTGCGTATTTGTCACTAACCAAGATCAGAAACATTCAGGGTTTCGCAAGGATACCGATGATAGTAACGGCTGGGGTTCATCTTTGTGTGTTCGTTTGACACACGGCAAAGCCAAGGTACATTTCTTTGTAGCAAGCAGTGTTCACTTGTTCGGTGGTTAGGAAAGAAGGCACTTTTTGTCTTTGGCTATAGATCTATAAAAAAAAACACTAGGAACAAAGGCCACAGCTGTTGTCCATTCGTATAATACGCCCAAGCGGCACCCCTTCGTGTGATTTTGCAAATTTAGAGTGTTCCATCAAGTCCAAGCTTTTTACTCGACCTATGTTCAAAACCCCGTATTCCACCCATCAATCGATACTACACTGACAAAAGTTTCAACTTTCATAATACACCAAAACGAGGCCATCATGGATCCCGCTACCAGTGGGGGTGTTCGCTTCTTGGAAGGTAGTGCTGGCCGGAGTCAATCCTTGTTCTTGAACGAGTCCGAAGAGCTCAGTTGGCTAGATACAGACTTCATGGACAATTACGAATTTAATCGTCCAGTCGAGGCGGATCAAGCGCAGGGTTCCGTGAATTTGGATGAGCAGTTTCAGGGAGTCCCATCCGCATCCCAGGCAGAGATCAACACGGAACTCATGCAGGCCATCAATAATAGCCTAAGTAACTATCCCCTGGCCGACCTTCTCTCTACAATGTCTCCTCTTCCCCAGCTTCCTCTCACGGGAAATCCAGCTCCCATGGCCAGTTCATCAACGGCCAACCCCATCCCTACCACTAATCGAAACGCAACGCATGGCTCAAAAGTATTTTGGGACGATCAAGTCTCCCTTCCCCAATCATCGACCCAGATCACACGACGTGGGCCTAACTACACAAACTCGTTGGCATACCCCAATCGAAATGCACAATACGAGCCATCTATGCAACAGATCCAACCCTCCCAACCATACTGCGGATCTCTTGTTGGTCAACAGGGGCAGCAGTACCAAGGTTTGATGCCCCAACAGCCAATATTCAATCAAGGAAACAGCTTTTTGCATCAACAAGCACAGCTTGGCCGGCATGTTCCACCACATGGCTTACCCCTTCAGTCTTCGCAAACGCCCAATCAAGGAACATCCCCAGGGTTCCATGGACCAGATTACATCGACTGCGTCCACAAGGATGTTCTGGAGATGCTAAAAGGCAAAAGGATAGTCGTCGAGGGCAAGGAAATCAAGGAAAAAAGGATACTCCAGGGCAAGGAACTCAAGGAAAAAGTGAGTAACAAACTTAAGAAGAAGACAAATCCGATAGAGGTGTATGGGCACTTTAAGGATCTCTTCCCTGTAAAGATGGACTGGGATTGGAGAGATCTTGAGTCAAATGGTCCAACGTTAACATACGACGAGGAAGGAACGTGGACCAAAGAGCTGAAAGTATCAACTGAAGATCTGGTAACTTACATCAACAAATGCCCTCGCAATCTGGTACTTAGGGTTCAAAACCACCCTTCCCAATGTCGTGAACGGACGAACAACCAGGATACAACCTGCCGCTGGGATAAATGTCTCAAGCCCAAGATGACGGATGGCTGGCGCCGAGTGGCCTTTGACGAGTTCCCTACACTCACCACAGATGGCTACAAGGATCCTTTGAAGGTTGCTGGAATTATGCATCTCTATTGTTTTGAGCAATGCTTCGATGTTGGCGAACTTCATGCCAGGGGTGTTCTCATGGCTGATGAACGCGATTTACCGAGAGAAGAGAGGCACCATTCGTCATTACAGCGAGAAGGAAAAACTACTGCCGTGACATCCGCATTCGAACCCTGGATTGAAGACTGGAAGAAGGAATATAACCAAGGTAACAAGCTTGCCGAATACACTCCTCCCGATTACCTCAAGTCCCTATCATTCAGGCTCCACAGGTATTTCCAAGATTACCAGCCAGAAGTGAGACAACAGACGCGAGACGCACGTAACAAAAACGTCCCAGAAGATTCCCAAAAGACGCTCGATAAACACTTGGGTAACTTAAAGTGGTACATGGAAAGATTGGGGGCATCCCGGAAAAGAAATTCAAGGAAAAGGGCTGGAAACAATCCAGCTCCAGGCCTTGACTTGCCCACAGTTGCCAAAACGAACTCGACGAGCCGGCGCCATAAAAAGCTTAAGCAGAGGGCCAAGCGCAACCTTGAGGACGTCAAGTTCAGTCCCTGTATAGACCGTGGGTATGATTCAGTCTAAGACAGTGCTTTAGAGGAGTTGCCTCGTTGATCCACCGCCGCCAAGTGGCGGCTGGGCCTATGTTGAGATAGGCAGGTGGGCAGCCATATGGCAGGGAGTAGCCTTCTATCGAGAAACTACTCTGCTAGGCTCTCTTGTCGCTCTTCCAGAAAGCCGTCACGGGTTTGGTGGCTTTCCTGTTTCTTCGTTCTCACTTCTTATATGCAACTAGTACGTTCAAGTGACGTATCTGGGCTAAGCCGGGGCTGAAGGTGTTTATGCACATGGAGATGTTTCTCTACAGTGCTGCTCTTTTTCCTATTTGCCTACATCTTTACACACGGTAAGACGCAAGAGATGAGATACATGACATGATACATAAGGACCTATGGTGCTGGCTCCTTGTTCTAAACAATTATGACAAAATATGATGGATAGGTTGAGGGGGGGGAGGTCGAAAACAAAATCATACAGCAGTTAATACAGGAATAGAAGTAACAAAAACAAGACAAGACAAATATTCATTTCACATCATCCATAGCAATTTTCTTTTTTGTGTGAATGTTTCTCCCCCGCACAAATCCGGCCCAACCCTGTGACACAAAAGACAGTTGGCAGAGTGGCGTGTTAGTCAGCCCTTGGAGACAACAAAGCTGCAAACGAGAGATCATGATCTCGACCAGCAGCGTCCGTAATCATGCGCCGAGGCGGACAGCTGGCCTATCCACTCGCACGCCGTCTAGGAAGGTAGCAAGACACCAAACCCACCCGGCTAGCCCATGGCACCGGCGGGTAAGCAGGCCGAGGGCGCCGTGAAGTGTTGAAGCTGCAGGCAGGAGGGCACATTTCGTCGCCGGGCCAGGGACGCACCCGGGAGCGGCGCTGGGAGAAGGGGTCATTGTTTAGTCCCAGCAACGGCGCTCTGGCTCGAGGCTGATTGGGCCGAGGCGAAGCAAGCCGCTGGCATGCATTGGGGGATTGACAGCGAGCAGCAGCACGAAGACGCGGGACGCAGATTGACTCTGCAGCGCAGGGGGGGGGCTTGGTGGGTGGCTTCACGGCAACGCCGATGGCGATGGGGACGCACAAGGGGCGCTAAGTGGCATCGCAGCTACGCTAGGCGGCCAGGGAGCTGAGGTCCTTGTTAGACAGGACAGGCCCAACCAGCCAGCCCCCCTCACATGCTTTTTTTCCCTCTCCAGTCTGGAGAAACCAGGTGCTTGTCTGGTGAGGGGAAGCACGCAAGGCGGCGGGCGAACTGGACGGGCTGGGATGCCTGCGTCTGCATCTCTGCATCGGCGATGTGCGAGGAACCACGACATACTTACATGGGCGACGGGGAAAAAGACACAAGCAACCAGAGCATCACCCACCCCGGCAGGAAACCTAGATACAAAAAGTGGCGGGCATCCCCGGGTTCGGGTGTTTTTACTTTTTAGGTCTCATCAGCCAGTCTCACCCTCTCAGTCCCGTCTGCGCTCATTTGTCGAATCGGTTTCGCTTGTGAAGCTGTCACTGTCGCCCATCACCGGCCGCCCGCCGCCGTCAACTCGTCGTCATCGCCAAGCAAGGGCAGCATCGGATCGCACTCAACAAAGTGTGTGTCTGTTCACCGTCGGAGAATTTAAGCATCTGTCAAACATCAAACATCCGAGCATCAACCAGGGTCTGTCCATCTTTTTTGTTTTTTTTGGTTTAATTAACCAAAAAGCGGAGGAGAGGGGACCAATCCATCCGTGGCTGGCGAACTATTTACACTACACCCTGTCGCATCCATTTCTCTCTAGTTGTCGCTTCACTTTCCCTGCCCGGGTGGCCGATAGTCAGAGTGCCTGCAGAGCCTGCTGCTACCTACATACATATAACTATATATATCCACACACACACACTCGCCGCACGCCCACACCACTTTCCCACTCGTCGACTCCACTCACCCCGATCGACCGAAGCCCGACAGGACGCAAAGCGGCACGGGCGCACCCCAGTTGACGTGGGCTGGTATCGTTTGTTGGCCGAACCGCCAGACACAGCCAAGCCGGAGGAAGGCTGTCAGTCGCTACGTACCATTTGTAGTCGAAGAGAGAGAAAAAGTATCCATCCTACAGAAACACTCTTGTTTCTTCCCTCTTTTTATTTTATTCTACTTCTTTTTCTCTCTTCTTCCCCATTCTCTATTCAATTTGGCGCGTATCAAGTAAGGCAAACGAAAAGCCAGAAACTCGGACGGCCTGAAGAACCCGGCGCTATCAAAGCATCCGCAACAATCAGCCCTCTTTTAGATTCAAGGTTTCAGACCAAAACAATCCTTCATCCTTCATCGCCCCAATTTCTCAGTCGCACCCGCGCTCGCACGCTCTCTCACGACATCGTATCTTGTTGTCTTGTGCGCCATCACGTGCAGTCATTAATCTCGATCCCTTTGCGCCGATCCCTTGCGCGCCCAGTTCCGAGCTCTCCGCCACCTCACCCAGGCTGCTGCATCGCCTACCACTTTCTCATCAGATCACGGCGCTTTATCCGGGGTCTGCACCCAGTGCCTTTTTCCCCTGGCGCCATACCCCAAAAAGAAATCCAAGGCCGCATCCGGAACCGGACTGTCGGGTAAACAGGAATCGGGAACCAAGAAAAAAAGAAACACATAGGATAGGGAACCTTGCATGACTTGGTTGGTCAATTTACTATTGGGACAAATCAACCTGGGTTGCGCCAACGGCCCTCTGCAACATCCGAAAGCCACAGCCTCCTGCACGTCGGCGGCTCGTCCTGCAGTTCCTCTCACTGTGCGCTACATCACACCAAGAGCATTCCAGATAGAGCCTCACTCTACGTCACCAATTCGCAGCTAGCTTGTACACACAGTGTGGCGGCCACCTCGCGCATCAGCCACAACCATCGTTATGGCTATGGCCGAGAATGGCATCAAGCCTGCATTGCAGGTCATTGTATTGGTGGGTGTTTTCTTTTTCCAAATTTCTTATTTCCACCTCTTCCATCATTGCGCATGCCCCTCTGGTCCTGTGATGCCGTCCTCATCCCTGTGGCGTGTCGCTTTCACCCCTCCTCAACTGAGACATGAGGAAGCGACGACGAACCAAGGGAACGGATCAAGGGTTCTCGCCTCTTAATACATTGACGTATCCGAGTCTCACCTACTATGCGCCAATTAGTAGCGGCATGTTTCATAAACCCTGCTGGCTAGCACTGATGCCGAGATCCTTGCTGTCCCACGACTCACCTGCATCGCTTTTACTGACACTTCTTGCAGGGATCTGGTGGCGGACCTCATGAGAACAACACCACCGCCTTCCTCGTCCGCTCAGTCGAACAAGAATGGCGTAAGAACTCCATTGTTGCCGTCGATGCAGGCGTACACCTCTCCGCCATCACTCGTCTGATCGAAGAGGCCATGCCCAAGGAACCCATTGAACCGCCCTATACGCTCACCTCCGGCCCCTTTTCCGGCCTCACCCTGCCCTTCACCTCTGCCTCAGCTAACGCCGCATACGTAACACGCACTCTCGTCGACACCTATCTTCTTACTCATCCTCATCTCGATCACATTTCTGGTTTCGTCGTCAACACGGCTGGTCTTCCCGGAACTCGGCCAAAGAAAGTGGCCGCACTCCCCAGCACAATCCAGGCCCTGAAAACACACATTTTTAACAATGTCATCTGGCCAAACTTGAGTGATGAGAACAACGGTGCTGGCTTGATTACGTATATGAGACTTGTGGAAGGCGGGAGCCCTGCCATGGGGGATGGCGAGGGAAGGGGATACTCAGAGGTTTGCGACGGTCTCCTTGTCAAACTCTGGAGCGTAAGCCACGGTCACTGTATTGAAAAGCACAGCCATCGAGGTTCGGCTTCGAGCGTCTCGACTCGCTTCGGCAGCCAGGATGGTTCCAGCCAGGCTCACCGACGTAGCGAGATGCACTACCACACGCCGTTTAGAACTGCGAGTTTACTCAGCCAGGCTACTTTCGGCCCCGGGTCTCCTCAGGCAGAGCAAGAGAGAATATGCGTCTACGACTCCAGTGCTTACTTCATCCAAGACCAAACCACGCGGCGCGAGGTGCTTATCTTCGGCGATGTCGAGCCCGATAGCATCTCACTAAGTCCAAGGAATTTGCAGATCTGGCAGGAAGCTGCCCCCAAGATTGCGTCCGGATCCCTCAAGGCCATCTTTATCGAGTGCAGCTACGACAACTCCCAATCCAACGACCGCCTTTTTGGCCACCTCAAACCCGTCTATGTTATTGAGGAGTTGCAAACGTTGGCCGCTGAGGTCGAAGTCTCCCGCAAGATGCGCGCCCTTGAGTCCAAGAAGCGTAAGCGCCCGACCAGCTCCCTGGACGATGGCCCTCGGCGCATTCCGTCCAACCCGCGTCTTGATACCCCCGTCTCCCCCAAGACTATCAAGGCCAGCCTTGCGGCAGACATCATCCTCCCCATTCCAGATACGCCGCATTTGGCGACTCCAACAACAGAGCTCTCCTTGAAGGAAGCAGAGACCATCTCGATACCGATACTCCGCCCCAAGAGACAGCTCGAGGGCCTCAAGGTGGTCATTATCCACGTCAAGGACCGCCTAGCGGATGGCCCCCCTGTCGGAGAAACGATTCTCGAGCAACTGCTGGAGCATGAGATAGACGCGCAACTAGGGTGCGAATTCATTGTTTCCAAACCCGGGCAGAGCTTTTACCTATAATTCATTGGTCAATGTCTGGGTCAGATGATGATACAGGTACTCTACAAGTTTAAGCTCTGCTAACCTTGAGCGTCGTGCCATCAATGTCCATCGGTATGCGGCGAACTATTTAAATGGCCCACAACCCGGGACATGAACGATGGCAATTTTCTCTTCTGAAGCCCAGCACCTCAAACTATCACACAAAATTTGCTCAGCATGGAGATGGAAGACGATTATATGAACGCTGACATGAACGATGCTTTTGAGGCCCCCGCGTACGAACTCCTCTCCCGCACATATTTTGTCCATTGTTCTAACCCCATCTGCAGCATACAACCTGGAATCGAGAGATTTCACAAACTACTCAATACCGATCCCTTGCTAGGACTGGGAGACAAAACCGTCCTGCAATGTCTCTCCTGGCTCGGGCTAGTTGGCCAAACTGTGCTCCTCCTGGCATCGTTGGTCTGCGGTTGGAAAATGTCAAAGCCTGGGGTCCACTTCCAAGACATTGCATACACGCTATTCACCCTCGTATCTCTGCTCTGGGCTCTGAAGAAGACCAACAATTTTCGAACCCGGATTCAGGAGTTTCAAAACGAACTCGCATCGCAGGAACAGGCAATCCTCATTTCAGGATACGGTTTGTCGGACGAGGATCTATTGGCCTGGCACAAGAATTTTTGGGCCAGAGTCACGGACAGTCTTTATATATAGGGGGCGGGTTGAATATTGGGCCCTTTCTTTTATGAAAACTTGTTTGCGGACGAACTCCTCTTTTCTTCCTTTTCGGGGTGTTCTGCGTTTTCGATGAGCTATGGCGAAGGTATTCTGGAAATCCACAGCAAGGTTTTGGTGCATTTTCAGGTCGTTGGTTATTGAAGTCTATTGTCTATCTCTATGGTATACCTAGCTGCATGGTTTTAAAATGAAGTCAAACTCACGAACTTTTCTCGCCATTGGTTCCATTGGTTCCATTTGTGCCATTGGTCCCGTTCTGAACCTGTGCCTTGATCTTCTCGTAGCCCTCGACGCCGCCGAGGTCCTTGTCGTAGTCGGTTCGCGGGAGCTCCACGCCGTCCACCAGCCGGCTGTAGGTGATGCCTCCCAGGCGGCCGATGGGCCGCAGCACCTGGGGGTCGACCAGGTTCTTTTCCTCGTTGATGGCGTCCTCGCGGGCCCAGAAGCGGGTGCCCTCGAGGGTGAGCACGGTGCCCGACTTGTGGCCCGGGCGGGCGCGGCTGTCGTACTCCTTGTACGAGTCGAGCTTGGCCTCGATGCTCAGGATGGCCTCCCCCACGCGGGCGCTCTTGACGGTCTGGCAGTCGTACACGGGGGTCAGGCCGGAGACGTCCCACTCGGAGACGCCGTAGGGGGCGTTGACGCTGGCGGCGTTGGCGGCCTCGAGGAAGTGCTCCGAGATGATGTTGATGACGCACTCGCCCGACTCGACGATGTTGCGCAGGGTGTCCTTGGGCTTGTCCAGGCCGCTGGCGATGCTCAGGACGAACAGCGGCGGGTCGTGGTTGACCAGGCTGAAGTAGCTGAAGGGCGCCAGGTTCACCGAGGAGCCGTCCCGTGAGCGCGAGCTGACGAAGGCGACGGGCCGGGGCACGACGGCCGAGATGAGGAACTTGTAGTTGAAGGCGGCCGGGCGGCCGTCCGCGTAGGGGTCAATGGCGACGTGGGGCTTGGCCGCGGCGTCCTTGTCCAGCTGGTTTGCGCCGGAGCCGAACTTCCACTCGGGGTCGGCCGTCTTGGTGTAGTGCAGCTGCGCCGAGGCGTCCCAGTCCGGGCGGGTGGCCTCGACGGACTTGAAGTCCGGGTGGGGGTTGCGCTTCATGTTGTCCGCCATGGTGAGGGGTGCTGGTGCTGCTGCTTCTGCTGCGGTGGTGGAGGCGATGAGGCGCCGGTGAGCGATGAGGGGCAGGGGACGTAAACGCGGGACGAGGGTGCGAGGGCCAAGGTGAGGAGGGAGTCTGCGCATATACATGAAAACAAGAGGTGTGCGGGCAGAGACTTGCCTGCTGGCTTGACAAATTGGTTTATAAGCCCAAGTGCGAACCGGGGGTGGAGATAGATATGGGGTTGGGCGGCAGCATGTCGCAATGCCCATGGCCTTTTAATCATCTCCCATTGCGACATGGATATGAATCCGACATCCGCCAGCGATTCCGACATTTGTCCACGGCGTCTAGCAGGCACCAGACGATTGGGCCATGGGTCCTTGCCGCACTTGAGGTTTTTTTTTCTTTTAATCAACCTCCAAACCCTGACCAACGCTCCAATTGGTCTCGCTCGTCAATTGATCGATCCTCTCGCAAATATATATCCATTGCCCGTTGCACTTGTACCACCCGTCCTCGTCAACCGGGTCGGCGCCATTCCGCGATCCGATCGGCCAACTAACGCACGCGGGGTCGTATGGCTGCAATGCGGGGCACGATAAGAGATAATGCGACAACGTCATTGGGTTCGACTACGCTCGGGTACCTATTTCGGTAGCGCAACCGTCAGATTCTTAATAAGGCGCGAATTGGCCATGTCAGTTCAGCGTTAACGAATAGTGTGAACTCTCTTTCTTTTAATCGTGCGCCATATTGGTTGCTGTCGTGTCTCGTTGTGCTTATTCGCCATCCAGCTCAGATGTGCCCCCCCACATTTGGACCCCGGATCTTGAAACGCACTTCCACAATTCTCGTACAAGAAGTTGCAGCGTGTGTAAGTCGAACAATTTTGGCCACAGGTTAGAAGGCTCCAAATTATGTTCCAGACGTCTCGTCCTATTTTATAATATTGCGCCACAATCTTGGCATAGTTCCGCCATCCTCTGACCGGTGTGGCAGTGCTGGATTTTCTGTATTGTCGCCTATCTGCGGGGCGTTGTTGGCCGAAGTCGATCCTGGCTCGTTGGTCAAAAGAAGGCAATTGCGGTTGGAGGTCGCAAATGTGGTCTGGGATAGATTTATTGCATTTTCAAAATCTCCCAATAAAGTCATATCTCGCCAGTCCAGTTGTGCATGCGCTTATGGCGCCCAATCATAGTTTTATGGAAAGTGCCCTCGGGTGGGTTCCATCTTTTGCCGTGGCTGCCCCCTCCTCCAGTCTACAAATTCTTGCAAGAGAGTCCGGTTAATTATTTCACTGTGACTCCCAGTCCGAATATGCATGCAAACTGGCTTTGGTGCCGTATATCGTGGGCCGTCGACATGCTGGGAAGATGGCTGTGGCGTGACTGCCAATGTAAGACGAAGAATCAGGCAGCACCGGTATTATTTTTTCATTCAAAGAAAGACCGTCGAGTCATCTCAGCCAAAAAAAAAAGACAGGTTTTCCGTTCATTGCGATGAGGACAGAGGGTTCAGGTTCAAACTCGACAGAGAAAGTGGTAAGAATGATCGAAAAGACACAATTCTGCTTTTCCGGGGGAGGACACGTACTCAGCAAAATCCCACGCATGCCCGCGTCATACCGGCCCCTGGAACCAGGCTGTCGGCATCTACCAAGAAGAGGCTTCAAATCCGCTCCAATTTGAGGTGCTGCCTTGTCACATCTCACATGCAACGGCCGTGGCATGACGAAATAAACGTCCAGAAAAGTCCCGAATCGCCGCTCGGAGCGGCCCCCACCTTTAACTTGTCGTGCCGCAGGATCGCATCTAGCTGAGATGTCAGACCCTGTGACTCGGCCGGGGTCTTGCTGCAAGCAACAGTACGCATCCATGGTAAGCAAGCCTATTTGTCCAAGGGAATCGGACAAGCCGTCGTCGAAAAGGGGGGCAGGCAGATTTCCAAGCCCTACAGGCTATCCCAGCTTCTAGAAAGAAACATCGCCCCCCCCCCCCCCCACCCCCCCCCCCCCCCCCGACCCCCCCGACCCGAACAAATGTCAACCCAGAACTGCGCCAGAAGGCGTGCCAAGGCTTATACAACTTCCCCCAGGGCCGCGTCTCAGAAACTCAGCCTGACCTTGTCCCAAATTACAGCCAGCAAATCGTTGCCCAAAAGTTGACCGCTCTGCCTGCCAGCCGGGGGGGCGTATCACCATCATGTCACACAACAACGGCAAGCTCTGGAGTTGTGCCCCCAAAAGGGACCCAAAATGGGAATCTCTAAAAGTTCCTGAATGATCCTATCAGTCATTGCGGCTCAAAATTACGAGAATACTGGCGCTCGTACACGCGTCGTCCAAGGGTAATAAATAAGATGGGAATTCCTCCCGTCGTTTAGTCAATGTGTTTCAATACGGGTCTCTCAATATAAATCACCTACCGAAACTTGTTCATCTACATAGAATTCTTGGTTACAGAACATCTGGAATCGATACATCACGCACGACTCTGCATGCAGCCAACCTACCGGCATACATCTCCCTCCCAACAGCCACCAACGCAACATCATGTCAAACACACGGTGAGTGTTCTCCCAACCTCAGCTGGCGCATTCCGTCTTACACTAACCATAGTGAGCCCAGTGTAACATCCATGCAGGGTCAGGTAGTATTATTAGCCTGCAACGTGGCCGACAAGGTAGCCAACCAGACAGCCGATAAAGTATCGCGGAGAGTGGCGGGTGTCATGATGGAAAGATGGCTGGGGGAAACAAGGACGGATGAGCCGTTTCATGGGCTCGTATCTGACAACACCCCTGGTAATTAAGGCCCCGGTCTCACCCACGGGCGCTGCCTACCCGGCGCAGCGATCACGTCTGATTCATTCTCTGTTAATCAAGCAATCTTGTACTTTTAGAATTGTATATATCATGTCGCGCTTTGCCATCCATTTATGAGTCAGTCACCCAGTTCCTTACGTATACCCGAACTTACACTCGGCACCAAAGCGTTTCTTATAGTTGTCTATGTACTCGTTATCAATATCATATCGTTCTTTCTCAAATACACACCTGTCTCCCAATCCTTCTCGCCTTGATGCGTCATGCGAACTTGCTCGAAGAAACACAGCACTTGGTCTATTATTTTGCCACCTTTGAAGACCAGCATGCCACCGCTGGGTATTCGATCTTCTCGCATGGAGTTTAGTAGTCACACTCATCAGCTTCAAAAATACGATGCCAATGGAGTCGGACATATCATCAGAGATCCAGCCCTTCTGTCCCAAGATCACCCTGAGTATGAGATTTCTTACCAATCCCTATTTCACATCCGTTCTCTTACAGGGCCCATTCATGATCAGTAAGCCTTAGTCTTGCTTGGAATCCCGCGCCATACAAGGTTCGGCGGTCCAATTGGTAGTTTTAAGAACCGTCCAATGCATGTAATAGCTATCCAATAATGGTACCTAACCTAAGAGAAGATTAATCCCATGTACGTAGACAAAACCCGTAGATAAAAGCCATTTTTTCTCTGCTGCAGGGTAGGCTATCTGACACCCTTACTTTGTTTCCATCGAAGTAATGAAGAATGGGGGTTAGCTAAGAAAGAGCCAGAGGTCGATATCAAAATAGAAGCCTAGAAGGGATATCAGGAGGTAAATGGTAGTAAAAAGTCATGGCTGCCAATACGCCGCTTCTTCAATATTGCTGTTTCGATAATAGGCGTTTTTATCATCCAACCGGGAGACACCCAACATTTCATTGGCGCCAGAAATCCACTATCGTTCATAGAGATACTTTTCGCTATCCAACGCAGTTATATTTCTCTTTATCAGCATTTCAGAATTCCAACCGTTACTTTTGCACGTTTGCCGAATGACCTCTTTAACAGTCATTTTTAGCTGTGATCATGAGATTGTGTCACATACTATTTTTACCCATCTCGATGAGCCCTGCCGATGCGCCACCTGTATCAAAATTGAAAAAAAAAAACGGACAAAGAAGCGAGTGATTAAAATGTAAATATGTGACTCATTTATCAATCAACATCACAGATGACCGAAGCCACTCATCATCATACGCCTCTGAGGCTCAGGCTCCAGGGTAGTTCTGCCGGCCAGCATTATGTAATGTAAATGACGTAGCCATCATTGGTCGCGCGCAAGCTGCTAGCACAGATGGAGTCACTCGCCGCAACGCCAAAAAAAAAGTTGACCGTGGGGCAGGCTTCAAGACCAGTGGTGCCCCAGCTACGCCGATTGACTCGTCCTAGCTGCGCCCTCTCTTTCTGGTCCTCCGTTCATGTAACATCTTCTTTATGGAAACATGGTGCTGCCGGCGCCTTTGCTATATATTTCCTTTCCGTAATCTTCGCCCATCGTCGTTGTCCCGAGTGAATTGTTCGGACTATTCTTTGCGACTCCAGTCACGATTCTCCCCCCCGCGACATCGTTCTGATCGCCGTGCCTTTAGCGCATCCTCATCGCTGAAAAAAAAAGCTTCTGGAGCCTCGAAACGCAATAAGGCCCTCTCGGGACATAACAAGGTCCTCGACAAACACAATCCAATGACTACCACGGTCGATATCGCTTCTGCGCCCACGGCGGATACACCTGGCACATGCCTCTTCGTCCACAACGACAAACATGCCTACGTCTTCGGCCGGCCCTCTGAGGGCACCCAGCGAGCCTTTAATACCCGTCGCATCGGCATGGGAGGTACAGAGCACGTCTTCCTGAGCGGCAGTCTCAGCTGGAACCAGATCGGAGGCTTGTATGGCTACGTGCTCACTGTTGCCAACGCCCTCGAGGCATCCAAGGAGCAGACTGCCCAGATAAACGCCGAGCGAAAACAAAAAGGCCAGAAGCTACTCGCCCAAACCCAAAACGAAGCATTGGGCATTCACGGAGGCGACAACCTCTGCCACGCCTTGGCTGCATGCCGGCCCGTCATCTTGCGACAGCCCATATCTGTGACTACCTTTGAGCAGAGGAACGACCCAAGAATGAAGGACTCGACCAATCTTGACCCTGATTGGGAAGACGATGGTATCCGTGTATGGAAGGTTCCCGTTACTAGGGCGCGGTCCAGCAGTCCCCAGAAGCGGCGTTTTGCGAGCCCAAGCGACGGCAACACCGTATCGGATGAAGACCTCTTCAAACCGCTCGACGGTCCATCCGATCCCACACTGGCATCTTTGGTGGTTGAAAAATCCATGTTTAATGGGAAGCTTGGAGGAGGCGGTGTCATTTTGATACCCAAGAAACTAAGTCAGGTCAAATCGACCGAGATTGGGTTTCTCAAGAAGGACCATAACAACCTGATTCGGTACAATGGCCCATTCGCCGACTCTGGCGTCGAACTCGAAAACCCCGATGAGGCCATTTGGGTGGTCCCGGGCGAGGGCGATGCTCGCGTTGCAAACGAAAACCTGATCAACCTTAAGAACATGCCCCTCCCTCGCACAACATACAGCGAAACATCCATGTCCTACATCATCAAATGCCATGAGCGCCGAGGAAAGTTTGACCCAGTGGCGGCAAAGGGCCTCGGAGTGAAGCCGCCAGACTTCAAGCTGTTGACCTCAGGTGCCTCTGTTCAAGGCAAAGATGGTATCACAGTTACCCCCGACATGGTTATGGGTAAGCCCCAGCCTGGCAAGGGCTTCATTGTCGCCGACATTGAGTCTCGCGACTTCCTCGATTCATTTTTAGAAAGGCCGGAATGGTCAAACACGGAATTGCTGAAGGACATTGTTGCCATGTATTGGGTTTTGGGTTCCGGTATGGCCAATGATGCTCGGATCCAGAGCTTTGTCCAAGAACACCCTGATATTAGACACATTATTTGCGCCAGCGACACATGCCCCAACATGATTGCTCATTCTGGGCCTGGAGAACTTCAGACCCGACTTCGCCGCATCGACCCTGACAGATTTTCTGTTCTCAAGTATGACAATGCCGTTAAAGGAAACGCTGTCGAGGCGCCCAATGTTGAACTTGGGCGTGCGGGAAGCAAGATTGGTCTCATGCCCCGTGTTGTCTTTGATGCAGGAACTGTTGTTCCCTTCCCGAACCTGCTGGAGGCTGCCAACTTGGTCAGCGACAACCTTGTGGACATGGCTCGCCAAGCCCAGACGGAAGCCTCTGACCCTGAATTCCAACGGCGAATCGACGAGGAGGAGGCGGACATCCCTAGCCGAGATGCTGAGATCATTCCTCTCGGCACAGGATCCTCGATTCCTGGCAAATATCGAAATGTCTCGGCTACTTTGATCCGCGTCCCTGGCCATGGAAACTACATCCTTGATTGCGGTGAAGGCACACTTGGCCAGATTAGACGTCTTTTCGGTGACGAGGAGACGACAGAAATCCTCCGCGATCTGAAATGCATTGCCATCAGCCACTTGCACGCAGATCATCATTTGGGAACCCCTAGCCTAATCAAGGCGTGGTATGAGAGTACTATGGAAAATGGAAACGCCAAACTGGCCATATCTTGTATCTGGAGGTACCGCACGCTACTGGAGGAGGTTTCACAGGTCGAAGACATTGGATTCCACCGTCTTCGCTTTGTGAACTGCTCCCGGACCGGCGACAAAGCGCTTGTGACTGCCAGCGAAATGGGCAACGAGTTTGGCCTGGCCTCAATCAAGCGCATCGCTGTCCCTCACTGCTGGCGGTCCGAGGCAGTTCAGCTGGAGTTTACTTCAGGCCTCCGTGTAGCTTACTCTGGTGACTGCCGCCCCTCGGATCAGTTTGCCAAGGAGTGTGAAGGAGCTCACCTGCTCATCCACGAATGCACCTTTGACGACGACATGGTGTCACACGCTAAGAAGAAGCAGCACTCGACCATGGCAGAGGCTCTGGGAGTGGCACGTAAGATGAAGGCCCGCCGCACCCTGCTCACGCACTTTTCGCAGCGCTACGTCAAGTCTGACTCGCTAAAGCGTGATGATGCCCAACAGGGCGAGGTGCTGATGGCGTTTGACCACATGCGCGTGCGCCTGGGCGATTTCAAAAAGGCGGCCCTGTTCCAGCCAGCCATCGCGCAGATGCTCCAGGAGGCGAGTGAGAAATAACGAACGGAAAATGTATAACTAGTCAACGGGATAGATGAAAAGCCGGGTGATATCCACTTACTGAATTCAAGCCATTTTCACGACATGTTTTACGTGAATTGATGAATGAATAGGACGAGAAATGGTTTATGCGACGTCTTGTGAACCCTTTGTTTGATAATGATTGAGGACGCAGAGAATGAAGTGCTAAAAGCCTGACGGACACCACAGATAGAATAAACCGATATACAATACCATAAACTTCTCACCACAGCGAGCATATAGCAGCTATGCAAACCCGAGTGTTGTTGCTATTCACCTTGTCTTATTTTACTCGGGTGGCACATTTGCATGGCGTCGTCGTTGGACTTGTGACATGTCGTTTTTTTAACAAAACACCAAACTCAGCCGAGGGACCATTCTCCATCCCGCGCCCCTGGTTTGAGGAAGACCAGCTGCGGCAGGTCCATGCTCCACATTCTGTGACAAGTTGTCAGACTGGTCCCCCTTCCTTTATTTATTATTTTTTTTAATTTTTTTTTTTCCCACGGGAATGCCGTAGTTTCAGCACCGGAGGCGAGTCCAGCCATCGCGTCGAACTGTCGTTGTGCAAACGGCCCCCCCCTTGCTGCAACACACCATCTCGATATTAGGGACCATCGACGTAACCGCATCCGCGGCCCCGAGCAACAGAGTTTCACTGCAGCCGCTATTAACTTTTGCTGCACCACGTGACCGTGCGAAATGCGTGTGACAAAACCTCAACGCACGCAAGAGAACCCCTCTTGTGTCATTCCCGACGTGCACCATTGTGGTGCACATTTACTTCCCACCCTGTCTGCCTGTCTTACACACTGAGGCCCCCCTGGGCCCAATCACGGCACTGTCCGCCGACGTCACGTCCCCACTTTTCCTGCAGACGCTGCATAGACCTCAAGTTCGAAGCCGTCACCATCGGCCGCGTGGCCTAATGGCTAAGGCGTCAGATTTCGGTTGCAATACTCTGAAGATTGGGGGTTCGAATCCTCCCGTGGTCGAATATTTTTGCCCTTCTTTTTGTTGCCTTCATTCATTCAAACGAATATTTATAGTTGTTTCTTATCTGTGGTGGGTTAGCACAGTGTTCCCGTTGTTTCAAGAATGTCATGTAGTTAGTAATTGCGCTGTTCGCATTCCCTCAGCTTCAACTTCTCGCCATGACCCCACGTGGGGGATCCGGGGTGCAGGTCCCTTTGACTTTGGGAGGAGCTCCTATTTCGGAATCCGAACAATGGCAGAGTCCACAGAGAGCACGGAGGTCCTGCATCCCGCTTTGTATCAAGTCGGGGATGCTCCCAAGACTCTGTGGATCGGCTGCGCACCCGGCCGTTGAGGTTATCATCGCCTTGCTGCGGATAGGCTCGCTGCAACCGAATGACCCCGCGATTTCGAGTCCCGGATCGGATGCGGTGCCGTCGTGCATTGCGCGCCCTCTCGAAGGCCAAGAGCCGAGCGTGCGCTAGCCCCCTCCAACTACTGTGCGGCGCCCTCTCACACGGCGTTTTTACAGGTCCCAGGGCGCCCTAGAAGCCCTGCAGTGCCAGCACCCCGCGCCCTCTGTGACCCCAACCGCCAGCGCCGAAAGCGGGACGCGCTTATCGTCGTCTCGTTTTTTAACCACTCCTCGGTTGACTGACTGCTGCCCGCCCATCGACGGCACACAAAAAGCTCGCCTCGTCCCCCCATCACTCGGCCGGAGGCCCTTCCCACCTGCCCGCTCGCCTCTTCCTATATTCGCGACCCCAATTGGGCCCTCGGTTCGGTGTCGAAATCATGTCGTCCTCTCTGCCTGGCAACCGGGAGCTGCCCCCCTCCCAGTATGACCTGAACACCTACATGGGACGGGTGCGCCATACCGTTGGCATCACGGACCCCTCGTAAGAGCTGGAACCCTTCCTCTCGAGAGCTCCGGGGACGCTCCGGCTAACATGACCATGCAGGACCCTTCTCGCCGGCAATACGGGCCTCGAAAAGGCCAAGCAGCTCGTCACTGACTACAAGACGGGCAAGCTCAAGCACATGACTCCTGACCTCTGGCGGGCCAAGAAGATTGTCGATTCGACGCTGCACCCAGGTATGCGGCCTCACTAGAAGCTTCAGCCGTGGAAGGACCGACAGCTAACCAGCTGCTACAGACACCGGAACCCCCGTATTCCTCCCCTTTCGAATGTCATGCTACGTCTTCTCCAACCTGATCGTCACAGCTGGTATGCTGCAGCCCGGCCTGGGCACCGTTGGTATCGTCGGCTGGCAGATTGCCAACCAGTCTCTCAACGTCGCCTTCAACAGCGCCAATGCGAACAAGTCGTCGCCCATGCCCACCTCGACCCTCATCAAGTCCTACTGCTACGCCGTCGGTGCTTCTTGCTCGGTGGCCCTGGGCCTGAACGCCGTCGTCCCCCGGTTGAAGGTGAATCCCGCCACCCGAGCCATCCTGAGCCGCCTGATTCCTTTCGCCGCCGTCGCCTCAGCCAGCGGCCTCAACACATACCTGATGCGCCGGGATGAGATCGTGAAGGGCATTGACGTCCGCCCCGTGTTGTCCGAGGAGGAGAAGGAGAAGCTCAAGGCCGAGGGCAAGTCTGAAAAGGACGTCCCCTCGCTGGGCAAGAGTCAAACCGCCGCCAAGTTTGCTGTTTACGAGACTGCCGCCAGCCGTGTGCTGACTGGTAGCCCCATCATGGTGATCCCCCCCATGGTTCTGTACCACATTGAGCAGAAGCAAGCCTGGTACAAGAACCTGCTGCAGAAGGAGTGGGTGCGCGCGCGTCCCGGCTTGGCCAAGGCCATCCCTATCGGTCTCAACCTGGGACTGATTGCTGTCACCTCGTTTGCCGTGCTCCCCTTTGCCCTGGCCGTCTTCCCCCAACAGCAGGAGATTAGCGCCGACATGCTGGAGCCCGAGTTCCACGGAAAGGGAGGCAAGAACGGCAAGGTGATTTTCAACCGCGGTATTTAAATTGCAGCTGTACGCGTGAAGCTGTGCGAAGCTGCCTGCCCACGTCGCCTCGTGTCCAGGCATGGGGCTTGTGGTGTGTTTGAGCGCATGTGGGGTACTTGATAGAACATTTACTAGGTGATTCAGACTTTGGAGGAGAGTACTGTCCTCATATTACCAGAGAGAAGCGGATAGTGAAGATACCATGGGAGAAGCACTGGAGCATTTGGCAGAGAGAAAGAGAGAGAGAGAGAGAGAGAGAGAGAGAGAGCCTCTGTTGCTGTTTTCATCTCGAGAGCGAGTTTGATGCATTCTCGGAGGCGTTCATGGAGCATCCTAGATTAGCAGGTGTGGCAGAGAGCATAGCATCAGGAATAGGTCCCGGGATAGAGATACAGGGCAGCAGTCATACATACATACATACATAGACTTGTAGTAGACCTGGTTGGAAATAGAACCCTCAATCTGTGCTGCACGTTTGGCGTTTGAACATTCCAATATCGAAAGGACCCTCATTGGCCCGTTCTGTGCAAGGGTTGCATCAAAAATGTTCGGGTGGGGTGGGCCGTCCCTGATGCCAGAACAGGAAGGCCGGGAGCGTGGGCGATTGGCCGATTGGAAGCGGTCCGACAGCAGAGCAGTGCAGTGTGACTGGTGACTGACACGGTACTCTCTCCCAGCGCATGAATAATCCGATCTCTCCGAGCTCTCCACCGCATGGCCTAGTCAGAAACAATTTAGCTCTGCTGTAATGTCGTTGGAGGGCCTAAAATAAGAGTGACGAGCACGAAAAGGATTCCATGTCCAGGGCTGAGGCCCTGCGTCCTTGGATTTCAGATGGCTTTACTTGGCAGTGTGTCGTGTGTTCCGACTGTGCATGTATGAAGCCTTGCCACTGTACAGAGCGGTGGAAATGCAGCCCGAAGGGCCAAACTCTGCCAAGGGGAAACCTTTTTCATCTCCCTCTCCCTGGCTTACATACACAACCCCCAAACAAATCAAAACTCTGCCGTCTCGCAAGTTGGTGTGTGAGGGAAAATGGGCAGATTACAAGGGGGCCGCAACGATACAAACCGCCCGTCATGTTTCCTGTGTGGCTCCAAGAGGGCTCGGGTGGGAGGCCGAGGGCGACAGTGTCGCAGCAGCCAGTCACAGATGAGACGTATGAGCTCATGGCGTGCATGGCATCCTGGGGCTCGGGACGAAGAAGGGGGAGGGATTTGGGCACTTTGCATCAGCCGAGTGAGAGAGAGTGTGTGTCTGTGTGAAGGTCGGTAGCAAGATAGTGGTGGAGAGCCCGCCGTCGCCACCCAGATCGGCGGGCTATTCCTAGCACGACAATCGCGCGCGCAGTAGTGGGACGTTCGTTGTTGAGCGTCACCACAGAGCCAAGCACATTGGCTGTGAGGGGCAAAGCGGGTAAGACATGGCTAACAGGTGACTTTGCCCACCGTTGGAACTTAGCACGTCACGTTGTGGATGGAAGCGTGAACGCCTCGACTGCCCACAGAGTACAGAGAGCACCGGTTTTTTTTTTTTTTTTTTTCATCAGTAGTGCCATTTCGCTTGGGTCAAAGAGGCGGACATATTCGAGACGTGGTTGTCACAGGCAGCGATCGAGGCAGAAGAAAAAAAAACACACGCACACACATGGTGCCATGAGCTCTGCGCAAGCCATGGACAAGGGCAGGGCCATGGAACGTGGAGGGAAGGGAGGGGCCGGCCACACACTGGAGGCCAGAGGCTGCGTTCTTGGTTATGTCCGGGCGTCACTCACGCACCTTTCTCTACATCAAAGGCCCTGCAAGCCTGTAGCTCGTGGCAGTGGAGAATCGGAGAAGGGTGGGGTCCCTGGGCTGGAAGGACAAGGGCAGGGAGACGACGGCCCAAGGCAAAAAGCAAGATATGGTAACAGCAAGAGACATTTGACCAAATGAAAAAAGGATCCAGAGATGGCCCGGGACACTGTGGAGAATGCATCGTCACAATTATGTAGCCTAGACGGGATGAGAGGCAGAAGCAGTCCCTCTTTGCTGTCCAGCGAAGCCATGGGGCAAAATAAGGTCGAGCCAGGCTTGCCACATTGGAACCAGCGCGCAAGGTACAGTAGCCAATGTAGCCAAGTAGGTGATAAACATGTCGCTCCACAGCAATGAACTGTAAGGTCCAGGAATAAACGGGAGGAGGCGAAATCACCAAGTGTAATGAGATGCCAGGCTGGTTTTATATACTTGTCATAAAATTTCTCTGCTGGAACTTTTTTAATGGCCGCATTGGGAGAGAAATTCGCGTCGTGTGCCATGTACTCCGTCACTCGCGTGGCACCGCACACCCACGGCCTAGAGAGAGCGGGCGTGGCGCGGCGCGGGTCGAGTGGAAAAGACGAGAAGCGACTGTGCAGCAAGCGAGTGAGATGGCGCAAGGTAGACGCAGTGATTGAGGAACTCTCTTCCTTCGGCCTGACACGAGGCGAGGCGAGGCGAAGCCTCCATGTCGACATTGACGTTGGCCACCGTCGTCATCATCTCTCCAAAGCGGATCCCTCCCCCTTCTAACTGATGAAACAACACGAAAGGAATAGAGCACTGGAGATGAGATGGATTCGCGATGGATTACTCGGCCGTGAAGCTCCAGGCCGAAAAAGACACCCCCCAAGCTCGAAGGGGAAAGCAGGCTACGTGGGTAGCTGGGGTCAGCCAGGCCGCAAGCAGGGGCGTGGCTGTTGGTGATGCCCTGCTGCTGCTGCCGCAGTGACTGCCGCAGCGACTGGTTCCGTGCTTGTTGTGGCCATGGCCGGGGGCAGGGAAACCGCATGGATGGATCCGAATGGCCACCAAAGCGGCCGGATCTCTAATGGCTTGCCTGGACCTTGGTTGGACGTGAGTGGGACGCTGCAAACGTATGGGAAAGTGTATCCCATATGCACGTCGCAGCTCAGCGCAGAGACCGTGAATTTTGAGGTGCATCGATTGTCGTTCAACGTTACGTCGAGTCATGGAGAGGTTCAATTGTTCAATGGTGAATGATGGCCAGTGAGGGTCCATGCATTGATTGCTGTTGAATTGTCACATTCATTAAGCAGCTTGGTGCTCTTCGCTGTCCTGCCCTGTTTGAGGGCGGACGAAGACATCGCATTAGCAAAACACAGTCCTCTCGTACATATTGACGTGGACTTGGAACCAAGCCCAAATGGACGTGTTTCCTCAAATAGGAGACTTTGGTCCATCTCGGTGGTTCTGGAGCTTGGGCTGGTGGTTATGAGCTAAGTTTTGTTGGCTTGGGCGTCAGTCGCGCTGCTGAGGTTGGTCCATCTGGACTGACTACTGAGACCTTGGTTGGCACGCGGGGGTATGGGACATCATCAAGGGGACGGGTGACGGGTGATGAGAAACGAAAGGCATTTGGCAGAGACGCACCGAGACGGGTCCCGCGGCATGGCCTGTTACAGAGGGAGCCGCTCTTGTCACCAAGCCAAGATCCAGTCAAAGTTGCCCTGCCTAGGCGAGTCCAACCAACAAGTGTCTTGGATTCAGGATCTGGCCGTCTTTTCCCAGTCGCTGCAGGCCGCCATCAGCAGGCCGACCAGGGCGGAGTTGAGCATTTGCCGGGCTGAGTCGCCATGGATTTCAATCGGCAGATTGGCATGCCCAGAGCAGGCGGCGAGACACTGCCAGGCACAGACGCAGACGCAGAGACACTGGCACAGGCACGGGGTTGCGCGAGGGTCGAGGGTTGGTCGGGCGTGGGCTGCCTTGGTTGGTCGCCTACTGACTGGTCCGTTACCACACGTCAGGGCCGCCCGCCCGCAGAGTTCACTGGGCGTTTTCTGGCTGGCCGGCGCACATAGCAACGGCGAACTCTCTTTTTCTTTTCCTTTGGTGCCTTCTTGATGGTGGTTTCTCTGGGTGTGCTGGTCTGTCGTGTGAATGGGCAACGGGTATGGCCACCTGGGATCGAGAATGCCATGGCCCTGCCACGGGGGGTTATTAGCGTCCTCCCGTCCCGTCTCATTGAAGAGAGTCCCTTGGGTGTGTCCCTGTTCCCGGACCACGATGGATTGCTGGACGCAACCGGAGGAGAGGCAATCGTACCCACATCTAACGCTGCTTACTCGGCCCTTGGCTTGCTTAGCTTAGCCGTGCTGTGCATTCTGGCATTCGTGCATTCAGATTCGGACATGGGGGTATTGGCGAGCCTCTAAGAGAGGGTGACTTTTTGTTGACTGGACTGGGGACAGGCTGGGGACGAGCGGGGACTGGGCAGACCCTTGACTTGAATTGAGAGAGAGGTGGCTCCGCTTGGGGCTGACTTTTTTTTGTGTGAGGGGGAGGAAGAGGAGTGCGGTTGTAGGAGGAGGCGGAGAGAGAAAGAGAACGAGGTACATTGTAACAGTACCGGCCCATACAGTCCTCGATTTGCTCTGACGTGACGCATGCATTCACACTCTCGACGCAGTTCTCCGTGCTGCATCTATTGTCTCTCGATACGACTCATGTCATGGAGATGAGGATTCGCACGTGTGAGCATGAACAAAGCAAGTAGTCTCTTGTCTACCAGAAAATCCTTCATTAATCGATAATGGGACTGGCAATTTATTTAGATTGGTGAGCAGAGATATCCAGAGTCCGATATGGCACGGCACAGTGCAGCCCTTGATCCTGGCGCGTCTCATTGGTACCTGACTGCTGGGGCCTTTCCCTCGCAGGAGCAAGGTACCTCGAGACTGGTTCCGGATGCACCAAGGTACATCACCTTACCTGGGGGACTAACCGTCTTGTCGTCCTCTCCGCCCGCCGCCGCCGTCGCCGCAGAGAGGAACAAGGCCGGGAGAGCCCAGGCCCTCAAATTTCGTCCGTGTCTGGGCCCCTGATGTGTGTGACGGTTGCTTTTTTTTTCCTCTAAAATTTTTCTTCTTCCACTCGTGTGTAGCATGCGTGCCTGGCTGTCGCATATGCCTCGAATGCACCATGACGCTGCTATCGCCCTCGGAGGATTGAATGGCCTCGAAGTGGCTGGATGTGTGTTCCCGCTGGGGTCGTGGTCGCAATGGTGGCGGCGGTACGCAAGTAGCTTCCAGGGCTCCCCACAGGGCTCCCCACAGGACTACCAGGGCCACAGGGCCACAGGGCCGCGGGCAAGGCCACAATGCGACAGGTTCAGTGACTTTGTGTAGTACAAGCTCGCTCACTCGTAAACTTGGTTAGGAAACACTGTCATTGACGAGCACAATAACGGTGTGATTTTGTCATTTCCCTCACGCTAGATTCCTCTTACCTCATATTAATACATGATTCTGCTCTGCACTTTTTGACAACCAGAATCCCCCTCCGTCAAAATATTCTACGCCAAACCGCCAGGCCTTGTGCTGCTCCGCTCACTCCGAGGCCGCTTGCGAACCCGCACCAAGCTCACCAGCACGCCCGCGCCCGGATCACAGCGCCACCTCAGCCTCTGCCATCTTGGGCCCAGGCCGAGCAAAGCAAGAAAAAAAAATCACTGGGTCGACCGGCGTCTAACCAACCCCTGGTTCTCTGGATGTGATGAAGGCGACCTTCGCGGTGCCCCAAAATCGATAGCCGATCCGCCCAGACAGGCAGTATCTTCATTGAGGATCCTCATCGTCATCCACCGGCCGTTTTGGCATCGATCTCAGACCTGGTCTGGGTCTCCCGACCTCCCTTTACAGGGCCTCTCTCACCCGCCAGGCGGGAAACTTAGGTCCCTCTGTCCCCCCGACCCGACCTTCAGCCCGACGTACCACCTGGCACTACGACCCCCCCCGCGACTCCACTAGACTCCAGGGCTTACCACCCACTGAGCCTGCCCGCTGTCACCCTCTGCACCGCTGCGTCGCGCGGCCTCTCCACTGAGCGTGTGCCCTGAAGTCTCTCACGTCTCACTGGGGCACTCCCACGCGATCCAGCACACCACTACCAAGCGGTTTGGGAAAGCCCGGGTCCCCTTCCCCGTCCCCCATCCCCCATCACACCGGCGTCTCGCTTCTTCGCCTCTGTCCAGCCAGCGGCCTCGCTCGTCCGTCTCGTCGTCGCTTTTGCTTCCTTTTCCTCTTCCTACGATTCAGCCAGCTTCGATCACCGCTCGCATACGATACGATACGGCTCGACTCTTCTCGATCCTCGCCCCGTTCGAAACGGCATCACCTCTCCCCTCTTCCCCTTCCCCTTCCCACCACCATCTGCATATTCCATTCCCAGTTCCTGGCCCTGGACGGCTTTGGCTTTCCCCATCATGTCGACGCCCACCACGGCCACGGCTACGCTCCCCCATTATCATCCCCATCACTACCCTCCGACATACCCTCATTCACACTCGCACCACCAGGGCTACCAGCCTAGTCCCAACGCAACTTATCGCACTGCCGCCGCCGGAGCATCGTCAATCCTCCCTCCTGCTGTCTCTTCCGCGTCGTCGCCCTCGGCCACTACAACGGCTGCCGCTCGACTCCCCCCGGCATACCCGCCCTCCAGCGTCGCCTACTCTTCGTCTGCCTCGAATGGCGTAGCCATCACTCAGTCCTCGGTTTCTCGCCCTGTTCACCCTCCCCACAACCCATCGCCACGACACGACGCGAATTACACGGCGGCCGCCATGCCTGAGCCCTCGCCCGCCGACCAGCCCTCGAGGAAGCGCCGTCGCTCTCGTGAGCCCGACTGGAATGCTTTTTACAAGAATGGCCTCCCCAAGGAAATCATCGTGATCGACGACACCCCCGAACCCGAGGCAAACACTGGTCGCAAGATCACCAACGGCGCTGCTCCAGTGGCGGTCGATCACTCAGCCCGACAGGTCGCCAAGAAGAGGAGACATGAAGACTCCAGTACCGTTCAAGCCTCCGGTTATCACATCAAGTACATGGGCTCCCAGAACAACACTCCGCTTCATGCTTCCACTCCCACCGGTTCCACCATCTCAAGTAGCGACCGCACCAATTCCGCACTCAACACTACTGCACCCACGTCTCTTTCCTCTAATAGCCAGTATGAGGAAGTCCAGGTGCCCCAGAAGCGGAAAAGGACTCGCCAGCAGGTTGCCAATGAGGCCAAGCGAAGAGACATCAACGGCCTCGGTGACCCGTTCTTCACCTATGAGCCTCCGCCATACCCACCCAAGAAGGCTGGCGAGGTCAACGTTCGGGTTGTCCATGACGTGAGTTTGTGTTCTCATTCCAACCAGTTCCCGGCTGACACGATTTATTAGCATCATTACAACAAGAACGTCAAGGTCGACGACGACGATGGCCATTACATTGTTGTGCCTGACGCGGAGTTGACTGATAAGTGTACGTTGCCTCACCCCGATGAAATATTCTCGAGATTTCAGCCACTGACTTGTTAATCAGACAAAATTGTCCGGCTTCTTGGGCAGGGCACCTTTGGCAAGGTTGTCGAGGCCCACGATCGCAAACGTAACAAGGCCGTCGCTGTTAAGATCATCCGATCAGTGCAGAAATATCGAGATGCCTCCAGGATTGAGCTGAGGGTTCTTGCCACTCTCAAGGCCAACGATGAAGCCAACCGGAACCGTTGCATTCACCTCCGTGACTGCTTCGATTATCGTGGTCATATTTGCATCGTCATGGACTTGCTTAACCAGAGCGTCTTCGACTTCCTCAAGGGCAACGGCTTTGTCCCCTTCCCTAACAGTCAAATTCAGAACTTTGCTCGGCAATTATTTACCAGTGTTGCTTGTAAGTCCCTCGGCGCGTCTTTTTCTGCTGCTCTTGCTGACACTTTCAGTTCTCCACGATCTCAACTTGATCCACACAGACTTGAAACCTGAGAACATTTTGCTCTGTGACAACACCTACCAAACGTTCACCTACAACCGAAAGATTCCCTCTTCTTCCACAACCATTAACCGACAGGCCACTCAGCGCCGTGTTTTGTTGGACACTGAGATCAGGCTTATTGACTTTGGGTCAGCCACCTTTCAGGACGAATATCACTCTTCTGTGGTGTCAACTCGCCACTACCGAGCTCCTGAGATCATCCTTGGTCTCGGATGGTCGTACCCCTGCGACATTTGGAGCATTGGCTGCATCCTTGTTGAGTTCTTCACCGGAGATGCCCTCTTCCAGACCCATGATAACCTGGAGCATCTGGCTATGATGGAAGCGGTAGTCGGCACCCGTATCGATAGTCACCTTGTCCAGTCGGTGAACAAGATGTCTAACCGAAGTGGAGGAAATGCCGCCTCCAAGTATGTGATTCACAATCCTGAAAGAGAAATGACTGCTAACATCACCCAGGTACTTCAAGCGGCTCAAGCTGGACTACCCCACCCCGGATACCACCCGCGGATCTCGTCGTTTTGTCAAGGCCATGAAGCATCTTACGGTATGTGGCCCAACCTTATGTTCCCTTTCCGCTACTGACAAAATGCAAAGGATATTATCCCCGCCAGCAACACTTTCTTGAAGAACTTCCTTGATTTGCTGAAGAAGATCTTTGTCTACGATCCTTCGCAGCGTATCACGGCAAAGGAGGCCCTGAACCATCCTTGGTTCAAGGAAATGGCCCAGCCTGACGATGGAACGGAAGCAGCGAAGATTCGAGTTGAGAGGAAACGACTGGAGGAAGAAGCTCGCAGGGAGATTGCTGCTGCTAGGCACACACACTACGTGGGGTGAAGACGAACGATGCAAGGCCGATCTATATTATCTATACCATACTAACGACACTACGAGCATGATCAATGGAGTTTGGGGTTTCTTATGGCGTGTATGATGGAAGGATGATCCTCGATACTCGAGGCAGAACAACTTTCTGCCCATCCGCCATGTCATTGTACTTTAGTGCATTAGCCACTGCTTTCTCCTTCGCATCTCTATTTTCCTTACTGTTATCTCCTTGGGAACTACATCTATGTTGGGAAGGGCGCGTTCTAAACAAAGGATATGATGGGAAGGATGAGGAAGCATTGTGTTTGGTCGGGGATTGAGGACCTGGGTCCTCCCGCCACTTTTCGGACAACCAGACTTGTCAATCGTTTTCCTTTGTCAGGTCTAATAAAACGGATAAATGTTCCCTGATCTCGAGGAACTATGCTCTTTTCTGACTGATGGCTGGACTGGGTGTGTTCACCAGTCCGTCATTAGAGACACTTGCCTCCGCGTGTCCACCAGAATGTCACCACGGACAACTCTAACCTGGACTTGTTCCGTTTCTACACAGCGAGTTGACTGACACTGTTCTTGCTACTTGAGTCTGTACATCCTTTTCTTCCTTCGCCCGAAAGCTGGGTCAACTAACAATGAATAGGTCACTCCGTCAAAAACATGCGTTCGGCCGCCGATTCGTGATCTACCAACCATACATGGGGAAGAGTGTCTAAGTCGTGAGCTGAACAATGGGCTGCATGCGGGCCGGGCCTCGCAGCACGACCAACGCTGTGTCCTGAACAAAGACTCCATGCATCTCATTTGAACACCGCTTTGGTTCGGACTGGTGGTCATGGCTTCATTGACGAACAAGCTTGTTCACCTGCGGACTTCTCCATCGAAGACATGATTATATAACGGCTGTGACCCTATGGAGAGCAAATGACAAACCTAATATCGAGACAGCTCCTGTCAAACACTTGCACGACTTTTATTTGTTCCGGGATTCTTTTAGCTCAAACTTGAACTTTTCTTCATTATGTCCTCGGCGACAGGATTGAACAATCCATGTCGTAGTCGGTGTGGCTACGAGGGCGGACGCGGGAATGACGATCGATATCGACTTTCGGAGAGTGATTTGAAACAAATCACTGGTCTGCTCTGGATGAGTAGCACTTCTGATATTGCCAACCCGGACAGTGGCTGGCTGGCGAATCAGGAGAGTCGAATCCAGACCTTAGGCGCATCTCTTCTGCGGCGGACGGCTTGTGTCGAGGACCATCAATATCTCGAAGCACCAGCCGTCTATTTGTGTTCATCACATTCTCGACTTGATCCATGTATTATTGGTCATATCTCGCTTCTTGTGACCCAAGAACTAACCAAGCGCACTGACAAATTTCGCAAGTGGCACCGTGAGATGCCTCTACCGGGACCTGTGCATGCTTGGCTTGATCGCATTAACGCTGCGACAGCGTTATGGCTCACGCGAGATGTCTTCGCCGCAACGTTTGGATACGAGCCGCTAATTCACAATGATGGAAACCGATGTGAAGCGTGCGTGCTAGCTGCAGTAGGTGGTCGGCCACAACTCCTCAGTGACCTTCGAGCCAGTTTAGTGAATAAACACTCCAGGGCGGATGGGGAAAGACCGCGGCTGCTGGCTCTTGTGAACTCATGGATTGGCCATTACGGTCTTGACAGGTCCAGAACTTTCCGGGATGCGAGCGACAAGCTCGCGAACATGATCCATGAAATCAAGAGAGAGCGATCTAGAGCGGGAAACTCGAGCCTCAAACGTCAGCCTCGAGTAAAGAAGCACAAGAGGATGGCGACATTTGAGTCGTGTCAGCTAGGGCAGGGGCCGACACAGGAAGTCCCCTCACAGATGGAATATCGCAGTGATCATGATGATCACCGCACAAGCGAAGTACCTGCCAGAGACGAGGCTGATTCGATACGTAATCAGACATGGAACTGGGCTAGTCAATACACACAGCAAAGCGAGACCGGCGGGAATGTACTGCAGGACATCCACCCAGTGTTTAGCGACTATGGCCCCAAGAGCGCGGTACCAGCACCCTTGGTTCATGGTACCACTTCGTCACGGAGCAGCTGGGCAACCATGACAGTGCACACTGACGAGGATGCCTACAGTTCTGACGTTGAGGAGATTCGGCCGCTTTCAAAAATTCCCGAATCAGAGTCAACTGAGACGTTCCATCAACAAGAGGAGTCTAACCGACGGTACAGGGATGAAAGTGAAGATGGGGAATACGTTCCCGCACGGGAGGGTTGGCAGAGCAATTTCGCGACCCCGGAATCGTACGCTCGGCCATCATCGAGCGTTTACTCCGCTTACCCGGGATTTCGGCGGTCTGCTCGTGCCAATGCATCCGCTGTATTCGAACTTGCCCCCAAATAGGGGATATATGGGGCCAGGGGCGCTGTCAAGTTTGTGTCATTGTGCCAAAGATCTTGGCTCGCCCTGGAGGGAATGGTGGCGGTGTGGAAGGAGTTGGAGAGAAAACCAAAGGGGTCTATGCATAGTTGATATCGGTTAATGAGCAACGAGTTTGGCGGGTGTATCAGTGGGGAGTTAATTCCATTTCTACGGCGCGGCTGGGAATGCCGTGTTTGCCCTATGCATGACGATTTAAATATAATGTTTTATGACAATCGAATTTAATGCTTGGATTTGCACTGTGAATGGTTGATCGCCAAGTGATTTGATAAACGTGGGGGAGACGCCATATTGCGAGGATTGGGTTGCTTGCTAGCCCCCTGGCATGCTCGTTGCAGCGCCTTGTACCATTGATGTATCATTGTTTTGTATAGTTCTTCCCTAATTCACTATCAACTTGCACAAAACAAGCGACTTTTCATACAGCGATTGAAGCTAGCGCTAGCACTGTTACTTCACTGCAACCAGCTGCCAGCTGCCGGCTGCCAGTGTCAGACCTGGAAACTTTCTATTACAAACACGTGTGATTGTTCGTTTATTTTGCCTTCTCTCCTCTCCTTCTTCTTCCTCATCTTCAACCATCCAGGCTGCTCTCCCCTGGACTTTGTGCCAACTCCACTTCAGCTGTGTTGGAGTGAAGCACAACGCTTCTCATATTCTAATTGGCGTTTCAACCTCGAATCAAAGAGAAAACCAAGAAGTACTGTTGTTCTACTTTTATTCCACAAGCCTCGTTTGTCGCCGCTTCTTTCGCATCGAACTTCTCCTTTGTTCCTCAACTGAGCGCCCTCGCTAAAGGCCTAGGTTAGCAATTCCAAATCAAAACTGGTTCTTTCGGGAAGTGCTAATGAAGAATGTCAGCTATATAATGTCTGATGACCACAGGGTTTCTGAGCGGCTGTCTCCAGAAAGACTCCGCGCGGTCGTGGCTCCGCTTGCGAAAGTGAAGAGGCAATGGTTGATGCCAGCGAGCAGGAGAACCTCCGTTGTGGAATCTCCAGCTACTCCAACCTCGAGCATTACTGGCCCTCAACTTCTTCCACCTGCGATTCTCAAATCTCGCCTAGAACTACCCTCGACGCCGGCTTCTGCTGATACGGCCTAGTTCTCCGATCAGCGTGGTTTGACTGCAGGGAAGTCTGATCATCAAGAACCTCTTCCACCCTCCTCTGCAGCGAAAAAAAGCTCGGACAGCCACTCGGTTTCCTCAGAACCAACTTCGGATATCGGAGCCTCAATCAACTTACCGGAAGAAAACTCCCACCTACAGGAACAGGGGTTACCTTTACAACCTAATAGTTCCAATCAAAGAGATGAAAGGGCTCCACTCCCAGCACCTCTCCATGTCATCGAGGCGTTCGCGTCGAGCCCTACAAACTTGGCCAAGCCGAAGCTGAATAGCCTAGAATGGAGCATCAGCGATATTAATTCAACTGAGATGGAGCAACCCAACAATGTCGCCATTGATGTGACTGATGCGGTTGGGTATTGGGGACTACCCGATACTGAGCGTGAGCCTCAGCATGCACTAGATCCTATCACCGAAGGCTGGGCGTCTGCTTGTACGGCCAAACCACCCCGCGTGGAGTTTCTCAGCAATATGACACGAGATCCCACTTCAGACCAGTGCGACGTTGACACTTTTAAGGGAACCATTCTCCCACCGGTGGCATACCCAGACACATACAAGACACAAACTCCCGGGCCATGCGATAACCCGGACGATGCAAACTGGAGACAGGACAACATGACTTCGGAGCTATGGATTCTAAAAGAACTCAAAGTACGCAGAGGAATGGCCGAACAAATCAGAAACAAAATGAAAGAGGCCCAACTCCAACTAGTTCCTGTCAAGGAAGAACCTTGGCCAACTGCGGAGTGTCTCCTTCGACCAGCAACACCAGCCGACTTTGAAGGAATCGCCAGCATCATCAACAGGGAAAGAGAACAGGATTTCCCTCAAATTTTGGAGCCTTCGCAGGTCGGTCCAGCGGCTATCCGGTCCATCTACGAAAACTGTCGACGGGGTCTGAGACCCTTCATTGTGGCTGTGCCGGCTGAGAATCAGTTCTTTGATCGCTCCAAGTGGCCTGAAGGTGCGGACAAAGAGTACGAAGAGTTTGTAAAGTTCAAAAAGTCCATGCAAAAGTCGTCAGATGCGAAGACAATTCTTGGGTTCTCTTTTGTCTCTAATGCAAGAACTGGGATTTTTGGGACCCCTTGCCACGGTTCGAGATTTGCAGGACGAATCACGTTGCTTGTGCATCCTGACCATCGCCAAAAGGCCTACGGATCTGCACTACTTGATCGAATACTGCTTTCTGTTGCCATGTACTATCGAAGCCTCATTGATTATCAGTGGGATTGTCCAAACCCGGCTGGGGTCTATGAGCGACCCGTGATCAAAAACCAGCGAAAGTACGCTCGGTTGTACATCGAGACTTTGGCGAGCGAAAAATATGCCCTGAAACACACCTGGGTCAACAAAATGCTTGCAAAGTTTGCATTTGAGCAGGTGGGCCGGTTCAAGGAAGCGATTCAGTCCAGCATGAACGGTGACAGAGTAGGACTTGACGTGGTCTTTTGGGAATTTCAAGCGCGCCCTGTTGAGGAAATTGCAGAAGGGTAACAGCCATGATGAATAATAATTCAGCAGTAAGTTTCATCACGGCACATACGCTACAATGAGCTGTGGGATCATTATGCTATACACGGGCTGTTTGAAAAGAGGAGTCGAAATAAGGCGCATACAAGGGTGGCATCTTGCGGCTGAAATGGGGCGCCTGCTTAGTGACGGAATGAGGAAATTTAGTATGTGAAAGGAGACCTGTCAAGACTATGTAATTAATTCTTTCAAAAATCGTGTAAGTTGATAGATGCGAAATAATAGCTGGGAAGTTATTGGAGTGTTGAGGAATCATGACTGGTCCTGCATGTGCATCACGTGGAGCCGCGAGTGTCTTTGTCGGCGCCCGAATTTACCCACATTGATGCGTGCTTAGGCGATTGAAACATCCGCCATTCGAGACGTCAACGCCGATTTTTTCAATCAAAGTACTACGTTTTTATTCTCAGACTTTAGTCGGCTCTTTATCTCAATTGTAGTCTTGTTGATCGTCCGTGCAGCATGCTCTCGATCTTACGAAAAGCGCGGCTCAAGGATAAGGAGATGCGAATCCTCATGCTGTCCGTGTTGGTTGATTTTCAAAGATGGGGCCTAGTTAACGTGAAGCAGGGGCCTAGACAATGCAGGCAAAACAACCATCGTCAAGAAGATAATGGGAGAGGATGTGAATACAGTGAGTCCGACTCTGGGCTTCATCATCAAAACGATCGACTATGAGGGGTAGGTTGCCGCGCTTCAACCCGGGCAGGAAGGACATGGACTGACAGCCACGGATCCAGGTACAAATTGAATATCTGTAAATTGTTTCACACTCGATGAGCCACGTGAGACTAACGTTTCCAGGGGATGTGGGCGGCCAGAAGACGCTGCGGTCATACTGGAGAAACTACTTTGAAAAAACGGACGCCTTGATTTGGGTGGTTGACGCCACTGACCGTCTACGAATTGAAGACTGCAGAGACGAGCTGCAGGGATTGCTGCAGGAAGAGGTTTGTGTCAATGCAGACATGCACATGATCGCATCTGGAGATGCATGGCTGACGGATATGGTTTGCAGCGTCTTGGGGGAGCAAGCCTGCTCGTGTTTGCAAACAAAACGGACGTGGAGGGCTGCATGACGGAGCGAGAGATCGTCTCGGTAAGGTGTGGTCCATGCCAAGACAGGGACATGATTTACTGATACGGGCACATCCAGGCATTGCAACTCGAGTCAATCCGGACGCATGGCTGGCAGATCCTGCCGTGTAGTGCCATGACGGGCAAGAATCTCAAGGAGGGATTGGCTTGGGTGGTGGAAGACGCCAAGAAGCGACTGTTCCTCTACTGAACGTTGCTGCAGCAAACCAAACCAGACCAAACCAAAGCCGTTCTGTTGCACAACACCGGAGGGAAGAAAAAAGCAAAGACTGTGTCACACAGCCCCGAGCTAGATAACACCAGCTCGACGAGCGAGTCAGCGTGGCTGAACCAGTGGTGGTTGTTTACAAAGGCACCGCGAGGCACAAAGTGCACCGTCTGGCCCTTTCGAATGACGTGACTTTGTTGGGCTAGCCACGGTAACACCGGCAACGTAACGAACCGGTTGGGTTTTGAGATGGGGAACAGGGATATCCTAAGAGATGGGCTAGTAGCGGGATCGCATGAGCGACCAATCCAGCCGCTGGGTCGTCGTATTTTGAGCTGAGATCCAAGCTAAAGGCGAAAAAAAAAAAAAAAACAAGAAAAAAACACCGATACCACAATTGATGGGATAATTCATAAAAGCGGGAACTATAGCGTGGGGAGAAAAGCTTTGTTCCTGGCACGCGTTGCGTGTTGATACGAAGTCAATGTAAACAAAAGATGACGTTTGTTCCGGCGCATCCACCTCCAAAAGAGCTCAGCATGTGAAGTTTCGCATAAGTGACCAGGGCAGTTTTCATTTTACAGGCGGGCTCGGGCTCGAGCGACGGAAAGGCTCGGGCTGACTGGGCGCGGCGGACAATGGTGTTAATAAAACTAGAAGCATTATTAGAACGTTCATAATGCTGGTCTTTGCTCTCGCGGCCGGAGCGTTTGGACGGGGCCAACAAATGTTTGTGAATGGATAATTGTGTAATTGTGTGCAGAGGGCCGAGACATCAGGACAAAATGTCTCTCGTTGCTTTGTTGATCTGGCGGAATTGAATAGATGGCGCCCCCTGTGGCACTCTGGATGCAACGTTTTGGCTGCGGGATAGAAGGGAATCCCCTGGACGCAGCTGCTCCAGCACCCCTCCTTCAGCGGCTCCGCTGACAGAGGCTGCCCGACAACCACCAATCCCAGGCGCTGTAAGCCTCCAGTCCACTGATATGCAGGGGACAGAATGGGTCCCGCACACAGCTTGCAGCGCACTCTCTCTCCCGTTTTCCCTGACGTCCAATATCATCTCATCCCAGTCACTTCCCCAGCAAGGACTCCATCGCCAATATTGATCGCCCCGAGCAAAGGCACCAGACGCCCCTCCTCCTCCTTCTCCTCCTGCTCTATCAAGCCCAAGCGCGAGCCCACCCGTTTCCTGGCGCAAAGCAAAGCGCAGACTGTTGTGTATCTGCGTAGTCAGACCCAGACCCCCCTTCCCACTCCCCCCAAAGCGGCCGGGCCCTCCTCTAGTGGACTTCGTGTCATGTCCTTCAAGACCCGGAGCAATGTCCGACGAAGTCTCCCAGTTCCTCGAGCAGGTCGAGCGCCTGCGAGGTCAGCAGATCGAAGAAGACGAAGTGCGAGCCAAAGAGCTTGAAGACTATCTAGCAGCCAAGCGAGAAAGGCAGGCTCGACGAGAAGGTGAGTGGCTGCAAAAACAACAACAACGTTTCTTCTTCCGAGATATGTACACGACGCAGCCTTCGCCGCTGCATGGATGGCGTCCCTCTCAGCCCAGCCTTATGCCTCCCTCCAATGTTTACTTACTTGCCTCCCCTGCTCATTAATTCCCCATGGCCCCGGCGTTCGTGCTTGATCTTCCTCCAGCTTCTTGGTTCCAACGTTGCGCCCACCGAGCATTGTTTCTTTTTTGCTAATACCTCCCCCCCTCCTCCCAGAACGTGCCAGGTCTATCTCCCCCCAAAAGTCCTCACCAGCAAACACTCCCTCCCCACGGTCGAATCGACGCAGCGTCCAGCTGAGCGAGGCATTGAAACTCGAATCCCCCGGCCCCGCCAAAGAAGAAGAGGACGACGACGACGACGATTCCTCTGGAGCTCGAGTATCCGCCGAGCCCGAGGGCAAGGAAGAAGCCATGAGCTATCCGCTCTCCTCGCCCACCAAGGAGAATGAGTCTCCCAACAACGACACAAAGCCCATCCCGCGGCCACCTTCTCGTGGCTCCGGGCTGTCGTGGCAGCAGCGACCGAAATCCCGGAACGGTGGTGGCCGCCCACTGAGCATGCTCGCGACCCAAAATGCGACCCATAGGTCCCTGGTTGGGTCGCAGGACTCGACACCTGCATCCGCCACTGAGCAGACCTTTTCCAAAGATCAGATCGCCCAATCCTTGAGCTCCAAGGATCCTGCTTGGTTCCGTCAGACGGCAGACAGAGGCGCTAGCTCGGCTGCTTACCGACGCAACCAAGTCGAGGACGACGACCGCCTTGACATGAGCTCCATCAAGGCTCAGCTGCCAGGCATGTCTGTTGAGCGGCCCAAGACGACTCCCCCCGTGGAGTCAACCGCGGGCACTCCTACTAAGCAACGGCTTGCGAGCCCGCCCACGCTCAATCCACCCCGATTCGAGCACCCTGAAGAGGACAAGTCGGTGGGTGACCGCTCAGTTACCCCAACAGGCCGAACATCGCCCATCCGCTCCAATTCCCGCTCCAACTCGCCCACCAAGGGCATGGGTGGGTTCGTCCAGAGCGCCATGATGAAGAGGTCAGACAGTGTCAAGCGATGGAGTGTGACGAGCCCTCCTGGCCTTACTCGTGTCGACTCAGTTGCCTCAAACCGCACCGGTGGCGGTGGTTTCCCCTCGCCCACGAGGCCCCAGAGCACTCCTCGATCCGGTTCCAAGACACCCGGCTCCAGCCGACCGACTTCACGTCACGGGGAGGAAGAGCCCGAGACTGAGACGACACCCAAGGCCCCAACTGTCGACACCTCGACTCCCAAGGCCGAGGATAAAAACATCCCAACGAGCCCATCTAAGACGATGGATCCTCGACGTTGGAGTCCAACCAAGTCGAGCTGGCTGGAGAGTGCACTGAACAAGCCCGAATCACCCAAGCCTCAACACAAGCCCACGTCGTCTCAACCTGCATGGATGGCCGAACTGAACAAGAATAAGGCCGAAAAGGGAGGCAGCGCCACCCCAGAGGTCGGAAGACCTCGACCAGGATCTATCTCCCACAGACACCAGGTCAGCATTGGTGGACTTATGAGGTCAACAGCTGTGGGAGATGTTGCAAAGCCCAATACTACTGGTTTGGGCGGCATCTATTCTCCTCCTCCTGGTGGCAACCGGCCTGCATATGGCCATGGCGGCTTGAACTTAGCCAAGACCTCACCCAAGCTCGAGCAGAAGGGTGATGAGGAAAAGCCTGCGGACCCAGTCCCAGAGCCCGAAGCTGAGCCCCAACCAACAGAAGAGGCCACGGCCCAAGAGCCAGAGAGGGTCACAAGCCCCCCGGCTGGCGCCCCTGCCATCAAGCCCAAGCCCGAAGCACCCCCAAAGAAAGACTTCCGTGGCACCCTACGGCGCCGCCCCACTGAGTCTGACGGTTCCGCACCTAAAGAACCTGAGTTCAAGGCTGTATTTGGTACTCTGCGCCGCACCAAGACTCAAAACTATGTGGCTCCAGATGAACTGAAGAGCAATATTCTCCGTGGCAAGGCCGCGCTCAACGTGACCGGCGGGCCCCAAAAGACGGAACGCGTTGATGAGTTCAAGGAAGCTATCCTGAAGAAGAAGGATGATTTCAAAAAGGCACAGTCCGAAGGCAAGGGTATCACTAGGAATTCCACCATTCTCTCGAACCAGGTGCCTGAAGGCCTTGCAAGGAGAGCCGAAATGGCCAAGAAGAGAGAGTCCGTCATAGAGACGAAGCCAGCAGCGTCATCTCCCAAGTCTGCCTCTCCCAAACCAATCCCTGGCCCCAAGAGGATTCCAAGCCATTCCTCGTTGACTCCCAAGTCGCCCGCTCAGGCTGAGTCCAGCTCCCCTGCGGCCGCATCCCCTCGGGCCCTGCCCGGTCTGCAGGGACGTGTTGGCAACAGCAAGTTCGCTGATCGGTTCAATCCAGCCCTTGCCGGCTTGCTGGCAAAGGGACCCCCTCCAATGGCTACTAATGGAGGGCAAAGTGATGATGCCGGATCCAAAGGAGCCCCCGGTTCAAGCAAGCCTGCTACTGAGCCAACAGCCCCTGGACCCCAACTCACACATATGACCAAGGGTCGAGCGCGAGGACCTAAGAGAAAGGCGCCGACCACCTCAACTGCTGCAACAAAGACCCCAGCCGCAGAGTCGAAGCCTGAGCCCACTCCCTCGGCATCGGTCGAGACCAAGGAAGACTTCCCTGAGGAGAAGTCTGCGCCAGTGGAGAAGGTCGAAGAAGCGAAGCCAGCTGCGTTCTCTATCCAGCAGCAGGTCGCCGCAAAGGCCGCACTGCGAGGCAAGCCTACGCCCTCCAAGCAGCCTGAGCAGGAGGCAACCTCTCCTTCTCGGGAAAGGCCTTTCTCTCTTCAGCGCCGACAGACCGTCCCCGAGCCGGCAGGTGGTGACATTCCCTCTCCTCTTAGAATCCAGAAGACGGGAGATGCCTCTCGTCCTGGTTCGCCCAAGAAGCTTGATACCAACCGAATGTCGCGATTCATGGCGGATCCAGAGACGAAGGAACCAGTTAAGCTGACGCACCAGCGAACCGGCTCCCGATCGCCCGTCAAGATGTACCAACGGTCACTTCCAGAGCCTGAACCTTCGACCCCCAAGTTTGAGAAGAGGCCATTGCCTGAGCCCCAGTCGTCCTCTCCCACGAGACGACCCTTGCCAGAGCCTCAGCCATCGTCTCCCACTAAGGTTGACAGCGACCCCGTGGTGTCAGTAAAGAGTGGCGCCGCCATGTTTGGTGGTGCTACGACACAAACTCATCCTCCGGCGATGAAGTCGGCTTTCAATGGCCCTGCTTCTGAACTTGAGGTCTCAAAGACGCCTTCAAGGATAGCCGCACGTCCTTTGCCAGTCCCTGCTGCTCAGGAGGCCCAACCTACTCCTGCTGTCGTTTCCTCTCCCCCCAAGCAAGGAAACGATGTCGCCTCTTTGCTGAGCGACTTCTTTGGACCTAAGCCGCCTCAAACAGCTCCCCTCAATGTCGACACCGCCGACATTCTCAGCAAGCGCCCCTCAGAAGGGGCTAAGATCCAGCCACTGAGCTTCCAAACATTCCAGATCTCCGGAGAAGGAAAGAAGACTCCAGTTTCTTCTGCTTTTGAGCGTGTGCTATTTGAACAGGAAATGTACATCTGCCCTCACAGCTTCCACAATGAAGCTGGGTGGAAGCGGCTCGAGGTTTATTTCTGGATCGGTGACGATGTTCCCGAGGCAAGTGTCGAGGATGCTCTCGTGTTTGTTCAGAATGAGGTCAAGGCCTTGGGCGCCAAGCTCGTCAAGATCCGACAGGGTAAGGAGACAGCCGAATTCCTGCAGGCCATGGGCGGGGTTATCATTGTCCGAAGGGGATCGAGCAAGAAGTTCGATTCCCTCGCACCCAGCATGCTCTGTGGCCGACGCTTCTTAGGCCAGGTCGCCTTTGATGAAGTGGACCTGGTCACGCCCAACCTCTGCTCTGGCTTCCCCTACCTAATCTCGCAGAGCGGCAACTGTTATCTCTGGAAGGGCAAGGGCAGTGATGTAGCTGAACTGAGCTGTGCTCGCCTCATCGGCATGGAGCTCAGCCTCACGGGCGAGCTAATTGAGTATGACGATGGCAGTGAGCCGGCATCGTTCTGGGAGCTGTTTGACGGCGGATCCAAGCCCGGCTCTGCAGACCACTGGAGACTGAAGCCCAACTACGCCAAGTACAGCAGCCGCCTGTTCTGCTCAGATGCGAACACACGGCAACAGGTTAGTTTTATTTTCCCTGTGTTACAAAATACCAACTAACAAAATGGTTCTAGATCTTCGAGCTCTCTCCCTTTAACCAGCGAGACGTCTCACGGGAGCACATTTACGTTCTGGACGCCTTCTTTGAGATATACATCATTGTCGGCTCTCGAGCGCAGGACCAGTACAGCTCGTTCCGCAACGCCCTCGACTTTGCGCAAGAGTACGCCATCCTCGCGTCAGGCCTGGAAGACCGCCCCTTTGTACCCATCTCAACTGTCGTGCTTGAGGGAATCCCTCGCGACCTCAAGCGTGTCTTCCGCAGCTGGCGGGACGAGCACGCCCCCACCGCCACCAGCGCCGCGGCAGCCACTCCCGCTGGCGCGCCCAAGCGCGGAAGAAGTCTGCGCGTTGTGTCACTGACTCAGGCGCTCCAGGCACTCAGCGAGTAGCCTGCGCGCGGCTAATGAAAAGAGGGGGTGATGTCACTTTAGAACGGTTGGGCAAGGGCGGTGTAACGGCCTTTTGTGGGGGATTTTTCTGCTCTTTATTTCCTTTGTCTGCCGCTGTCAAGTCCGGCTCGGTACATCATGACATAACATATAGGGATGGACGGGGTGGATGGCTGGCGATTTTGGAGTTTACAATTTGGTTGCATCGAGCGGGGTGTCATAAAAAGGGAGGTCATGAAGCATGATGAAATAACACGGACGCGTGCCCTCGATATACCACCATTCTCCGGGAACAGCCTATCATAATGATGTTATTGTTGAAACACTTTTCTAGGTGTACATATTTTTAAGTTGAAACCAAAAAAAAAAAAAAAGACAAAAGAGTTCCATCATAATATGTGTGGCATTAGGTTTCTGAGTTACATGAGTGCTTCTATTCGCCTTATCCTGAAAAACATGGAGCTCGTGAGAATAATGAGAATAAATCATATACCAGAAAACAACGAGCAGTGACGTTTTTTTTTCTTTGCTCGCATGGCGGGAGCGTCAGTCGCCACATACATCTATTTGGGGGGTATCAAATGGCTGTCTTGAGTCTTTAAAAGCCGACATCGACTCAGTTCCCTTGGAACCCACCTCAACAATGGGAAAATAAAACAATTAAAAATAGGCTCATCTCTCATCACAAGCAACCCCTTCGCCCAGGTGCTCCTCAACTACCCGAGTGCTTCTGCGGCGCAGTTGGTTTTGGTCCACCTCTGTTTCCGCATTGATATTATATTGAAAGCTCAATGCGACTTGGAGTTGGCATCGACGCCCGTGCTCTTGCCAGTGGAGTTGGCAGTGTCGGCGGGCACGGGGATGGATCGGCCTTGAGCCTTGGCAGTGAGGCTGATGATTTCCTCAAGCATAAGTTCGCGGGTTGTGCTAGTGAGCTCGTTGACATCCTCGGCGGTAAGGTCCTTGGTAGGGATAGGGTCGAGAACTATGAAATAGAAGTGTCAGTTTCCGTCCAGTAAGCTATTTGTCGCATTTCAGAGGTACATACCCTTGACAGGGATCTTGCCGGAGTTCCAGACTAGGTTCTTAAAGTACAGCACGTGGCTGTAGTTTGCGACGACTACTGGCACAATAGGAACGCCAGCCTGGACAGCAAGGTGGAAAGCGCCTTTCTTGAAAGGTAGTAGCACGGGGTCCTTGGCGTAGGAACGGGTGCCCTCGGGAAACATGTAGACACTCTGGCGCTTGTTCTGGATCTCAAGGGCGGCACCCTTCATGGCCTCGCGGGCATCCTTGCTGTTCTTGCGGTCGATGAAGATAGAACCGCTCAACGCCATGAACCAACCCAGGAAGGGAGTCTTTTTGAGGGAAGCCTTGGCAGTGACACTGCAGTATTTGGGGAACATGGCACCCAGCATCAGGACGTCAAGCTCGGTCTGGTGGTTGCCAATAAAGACGGCGGGGCGGGTAGTTCCGAGAATGTCCTTAGGGTCATCGACGATGAACTCATTGCCAGTGGTGAAGCGGTTGATATGATGGAAAGCGCGGGCAGTGAGCCATTGGGCGATTTGTTGGTGGCCGGCCAATGTGAGGATAATGGACGAGACCATGCCAAAGATTGCGGCGAACAACAGGGACATGTAGAAGGCGAGGAGACGGGCGACAAACCCAGCTTTGGCAATTACCAAAGACAGGGCGTAGAAGAAGACGGTGAGGGCGGCATAGCCCACGAAAAAGTATGAGATGACGCAGGAGAAGGACATGGTGGGCAGCTTTGGGCCTTCACCTTCCGAAGGGCTCGATGGGAGGATGTGAGGTCGTTCGGGACGATCTGGCGCACCGGAGCGGGAGGAGGGAGGAGAACAGGGCCGCGGAGGGAGATAGCGAGAGATTGGAGAGGGGAGGGAGTGGATTCGGCGGGGTGGTTGGTTGTTGAGTCGGGTTGAGGCTCTTTAACGTGGTGGGCGGTAGCGGCGGACGGCGGAGGTTCGGCGGGGTCCTCTTTTTTTTTTCTTGCGCTGCCACGAGGACAGGGACAGGGACGGGAGCAGGGACGGACGATCGGGAGGGGGGCAGCGAGTAATTAAGATGATTAAAGCTGTCGGGGATTGTTGCTATGTTTTGTTTTGTTCGAGGTTGAGGTTGACGAGGGAGTATCGCTAGAGAAGGGCCATGGCTCGAGGCAGACGCACGCGCAAGGCTCGCTCGCTCGCTTTCTCTGTCTGTTGAGAACTGCAAAAGGCAGGCGGCCGGATTTGCAGCGGGAAAGCGGGCACGGGATCGGGGGTTTCGGGGGAGGTGCGGAAACCATGCACAAAAGACAAGAGGCGAGAAAGGGCCCGCTGTGATTGGCCCCCAGCTTCCCCATGGCACTGTCAAGCATTTTGGCTTGTGACGGCCATGTCTTGGGCCAGCAGCCGCCATTCACTGCAATGGCTCTAGCTGTCTGGCTGTTGGGTAGATCCGGCCGAAGGGAGAGACACTTCTAGCCGCTTTCTTTGTTGAACCACTGCTGTGTGTATTTAGGGTTCTTATTTATTGATGTTTTTGCTTTTTTACGTTTGCGAATGTCAACGGCTTTTTTCTCTTTTTCTCTTTTGCCCCAAGTATAAGACCGGACCTCGGCTCACACCCACCAAAACCCCCAAGGAATGTGGATAGCCACCACAGCACCTGGAGGTGCACCTGCTTCCATGACACGAATTTTGCGTTGGGGGGGTGGGAAGACGCAGCCCGACGCAACACGACGCAACACGACACAACCCGACACAACCACTACCATCACGTGGTGACATTTTCGCTTCCAGCTTCCCCTTCCCCCAACCGTTTGGCCCCTTCTCAGCCCACCACCACCGCACTCTAGCTTGTCTTGCCTGCTCCACGCCCCGTGCCCTGCCCCCCGGCCCCGGAGGCAAGGGCGGCCACAGCGGTCCCTCTCTCCCCCGCAATCAGCAATGACACGCTACCCACGCGCCCCGAAACCACTCCCAAGACAAGCAGGTACGAGGCACCTCGACGTCATAGTCGCTCGCCCGTCGCTCCGGCCGTCGCATCAAATATTTCCATTCGCCCAAACACCCGCCCTGACTCTGCACCCTCGAACAAGTAACCGAGAACATGGCAAGCTATGACAAGCCATCACAAACACCCACTAATAAGAAACTTTACCAATAAATCGCAAATAAATCATGCACGGGTCCACGGTTAAATAAACAATGGAACGCCAGACTGATCTTGTTCACTTATGACCACAATCACAATCCTCTTCACTTTTTTTCCACGTTTTTTTTTTTTAACAAATAGACTCAACAGAGACACTTGTGTCATGTGCATGCAACCCCATCACCCGCATGTTTGTTAGATGCATCACTGAGTGTCACACGCAATCCAGGCATGCCTGCACGTTATGTCAACACACGGTACCATACAAAACAAATCCCTCCATTTTCTGTGACTATCTCAGCCCTGACGGTGATGTCAGGAATATTTTTCCTCGCTCCTTAGTCTAAGAAACCAGATTTGCAACGTCTGGTCTTTCTGTATGGGATATATGGACCAAAATAGCAGTTACACAAACACAAACACCACTTACATAGATTACCGGGTTGTACGGCATAGAAAGCTTCTTGTTGTGCAACAAAAAGCACTACCGACCGCGAGGTTGGCATTCCCGCACGAACGTTAACTGGATATCAAGCCAATTTCATGCTGTGTTGAGGCTTTACGTACTTTCCGGTAAACCAGGGTAACGGTTTGTGGGAGAGCCGTGAGCTGAAAGTATTGGAAATGCGCAATATTGTTCAGAATATTGTTCAGAATATTGTGTCTAGCATTAGGAATATTTGAGAGGCCACACAAGGGAAGTTCAAAGCCCGGGGTCATCCTGTAGAAAAAGAACACCAAACGACTGGAATGAAGTCGACAACGGGCTGGATATTTTTGAGGTCAGCGGACAAATGAATTCCAGTGCGCACCCTGTGCGATATTTTCCAACAAGAGAAATCAGGCAGTTTAATGTTGGTCTAACGATTAACGGGATGCTACTTATTTAGACACCACATTACACAACTGGGGGCGAGAAGGCCACCCTTATTCCTGATCTCTAGAGAACGACCATGCAGGAATATAAACGACTGTGTCTTGCTTGTAGGCTACTATTTTGAGTCCAAGGCCCTTCAAAGGACCTAACACTGTCCATGATACCAAGGCTATCTTCGATTAATCGATGAACTCTATCAGCACTACGGTCATTGTGTCCCTCAGCAATATTATCTACGCCAAGAAGTTGCAAGTCGCAACTTGAAGTAAACATGGTTTCTTTTCTTTCCATAATTGTATTTTTCTTGAACGTTGTCAAAAGGCTCGATGTACAACTTTCCTCGTTGTTTTTCAAAGCAGAACCCTTAGGCTCAATAGAACCAAAATACCCCATTCCGTGACAGGCAAGATATCAATCATCAAGCATATAATCCAGTTCTATACGAGAACGCATCCCAAATTCTAGCTCAGGAATTGGCATACCACACGCCACCGAGGGCGTGATGGAATAAAATACTCATAAACCATGTTTGTCTCAACAATAGCAGGCCTCTGGTTTGCAAATTATGTTCCGAAACCCCTTCCCAGGTATTTAATCCCCAATCGCTGCATAGAGCTTATTCTTGGTAGGTTCTGGAGATACAATTCCCGCCAGAGTTCTCAGCGAAATGATCGGACACGAAAGGATCAACACAACCCAACGCCTACAATAAAGACTTGATAAGAAACAACTGTCCAGAGCGGCAGTTATTTTGTATAGGAGCTCAAGCCTAATAATAAGGTATTGGATTTGTTTGGCGAAAATAGCAGGATTGGGCCAGATTCGATCCTTGTTAACAAGGGATATGCTCACACTTATACAGTGGGTGGGTGAAAGTTCCGAGGAGTCGCCGATTTTATACCAATACTTCACCATATTCGCATCAACAAAAAATAACTAATAACTGATGAAAGAATTCCTAAGAGGGGATTATATAAGCAATTATAAGCATTATCTGTATTTATTTTACTTTTATAATTATTGTAATATATTACGGTTCGTCTTCATACATTACCTCACCAACACAACCGTGGAATTACCGTTGGAATTTTTGTCAAGTGGCTGTACCCCGGATTACATTTTGATTCAAGAAACTAGCAAGTGAGACAAGGAGCACATTGCACCACACTACAATCTTGACACAAAAAACCGGACTGATGTTGAAATCGTGCCTGGGCGAACGGATGGGCTTAACAGGTTTTTTTCTTCTTCTTCAATATTAGCGGAATCAAACGGCATGGGAAGCATCCGTGGTCGGTGGGTCGTTGGTGGAGAGCAATTGCAACCATTCAAGACACAAGCTTCCTTTGGGAACCCAATTCGGGGTCGGATTTACTAGAGTCGGATTAGGCGTGCCTACACCGACTAAAAACCGAAATCCAGCGTGACATTCGCTCGTCAAGCTATCGGCGGGGTCTTGGGTCTTGTGGCCATCGGGATAGTCCATTGGCAATTGCGCCATGGCCAAGAACGCCCATACTCACACCTTGGCCTCAGCCGCCGATATTGCAACGCTGTCAACGCCCGGCACGAATCTCAACTTGAGGGCACATCGATCCCTCCCAACAAACACGCAATCATCAGCCCACCGTCCCCCAGCGTCGGCCTCGCAACTCGACGCTCAAGCTGTAAGACGCGATCACGGGACTCGGGCGAGCACACCCTCTTATACTGCCAGATTGGCGCCAATCTCTTATCTGGGGCGCCTCTTGCATGTGAAGGGGCCGTGATTCCTCCTCCCAGAACCCTGTCTCCGTAGCATCATTCGAGCAGCATCCTTGGTATCGCGAGCTATCGTCGTCATCCCCCTCTTCGCTCTCTCGCTTCCACTTTGAGCGCCTCGCATGCTCATCACGTGAAGGCAGAGGCGGCCCTAAGCTCTGAAAGCTACCATCGCCTATCGGGTGGGCTACCGCCTCATGTAACCACTGTAAGCTAGAGCCATCCCCACTGAAGGCATCCACTGAGCTAAAGCACTGCCCACTCGGAGGCTCCAACCCGACCAAACCCACCCATCGTCAACTTCCATCCTGCATCCTCCCCAGAGACCCGCTGCTCTCCTTGCGATAGGCCCCTTTGCCGCTTCTGCGCCTCCCTATGCTTCGCTTCGACAATTGATTGACTTGTTCGACCCGATCCCCCGATCATTGATCTCGCACGCCGCCGGCCCGCCGAGCGTGTTTCCCCTGGGGCCCAGCCCGCGAAGCGAAAACCGTATATCCGCCCTAAGCCGCTTCAGACACCTTGCCATCGACCGTGCTCGTCCCGAATCCAGCGCCGCGTCCCTCACGAACACATCCATCATATGATGCGACTAGTCCGATAGTCGTCATGGCCTCCTCTCGCAGGGGACAACCTTCCCTCTCCGTCCGCATGCCCTCCAATCCCCCCAACGACCGACCACCGATTGCTGCCTTGTTCCTTATCCACTTTGACGTCAAGGCGGGATACACCATTGTCTGGAAGCAGTCCGCCCCCGGCGTCGAGCTCGAGGGGCTCGTCGAGTACAAATCCCTCCCCTCTGGTCTACATACAGTCTCGGAAGATCTCATCTACTTTGTCCACGATGGCGGCCACGCCGGCCTCAGCGCCTTTATCAATGTGCCATGCGATGAGGAGGAGGCGCGCCACGCGAGGATGATTGCTGTCGGAGTCCTGGTGCCCTTGAGCTACGGCCGCCTGGGGCGCGCATGGAGACATGCCGAAGATTTAAAGGAAATGGTTGCGTACGTTGGGCCTCGAATTGCCGCTCCCGTTCTGTGCAGCGCAGCACAGCTAGCTAACAGCTTCTCCACAGTCAACTTGCTGAAGATCGCAAAAACACCGGCATCCTCGAAGACTACTGGAACGCCAACAAAGAAAACCCAGGCCAAGGAAACCGTCGGCTCTCAGGCGAGACGCCCGTCAGCTCGCCGCTTGTCCAATCGCAGGCACTTGGTCGCAAGAGTCACATCCGCAACCGCTCGGTGTCCGACGAGACCTCGGCGGCTACCACCGGCCACAAGCTGTCGCCATATCACCCCGCCTGGAGTCTGACCAGCCTGCTGGATAAGTTTGGCCCTCTAATATTCCCTATCCACCGCGCCGCCCTGTTGCGGAAGCGCATCTTAATATCTTGTCATGCACCGGTCCATGAGATCTGTGATTTTGGTAATTGGCCTGCCGCAACCAATGCGTGAGCATCAGACTAACGCTCTCCAGTATATAATCTCTCTGTCCTCTCAAATATTCCTCTGTCTGTCAATGATGTTTTGCCCACTTCCTCAACAACACAGCGCCTTAGGCCTTTATTTTCCATCGGCGTTCATGATATCCAGTTTCTAATGGAGGATTTTGAGGCGTCCAAAAGAGAACGCAGCAGCGAAGACGCAGTGGATGACGAAGCCGGTTCCGGCTGGATCGCTTGTACAACTGACAGCATCCTTGCCATGAAGGACACCCTTTGGGACATGCTCATCACCATCCCCCCTGACTACTCCTCCAAAGCTGCCGAAAGGGTATGGCCCCTGGTCGAGTGTCCTCGCGGCCAGCCCATCAAGGCTACACAGCGTGACCTTCGCCGTTTCACATCTCTGAAAAACGGCCTTGAGCGTCTTGCCGTCGCCACAGACTCTCCCCGCTCAGAATCGCCGCCTGTGCGTCCCTCGAGCCAATCCACCCGTGTGGTACGGGATCCCCGCGATGACGGCGTCGATAAGATTGTCGAGCCCCTGACCTGGACTGCACTAGCCTACAACGGCTACATGTGGTGGGCCAGTGCCGGAGAGCAGCTTCGTTCCGAGGAGCAAGAAGAAGCATCTCGCGACGCCGCTCTCCTTGCTGATATCGGCCCTAGCCCCATGGCAATGCCCCGGCCCTCGTCCCGTTCCGAAGTTCTTTCTGAATCCCTATCCTCCCTTGCCGCTACCCGTCGCACAACCCCTGATGGCGCCGGCGAGGCTCGTCTCGAGCTCGCCATCATCGCCTACTTTCACCGTCTCACAACCCAGATCCTCTCCGTCTTGGCTGATCTTGCAGACAGCCAAGATGGGCCATACACCGACGGCGACGATGAAGATGACATCTCTCAGCCTTCTACCGGGGCTGAAAGCAGCCCTCTACAATCGGGAGACGTTAACTTTGATCCAGAAGCAGATGCCATCCGTGTCGACAGCCATGCTGTGGAGAACATGGGTCTGGATGTTTGGAGCGATAGTGACGCACTCTTCGTTCGCGAGCTTGCGACCTTGTACTTTGGGCGGTCCGCTCGCATCGAAGGCAAGGGAGTAGAGGTCTGTGGTGTCCGAGTCTGTTAGAGGGCTGTACGCAGTAAGTGTGCAGTAGTCGAATCGTGTTGTGACGAGACGAAGCCGGACTTGCGTCTTGAAAAGATTTGTACCAGCGGCAACGCAAGTTCATTCCTACCCCTTGGCAGGGTATTCTTAAAAGAAAGAAGGTCAGCGACATGAGAAAGCAAGCAGCCAAGTCACAAATGTATGAACATGACATCCTCCCCCCCCAAAAAAAAAGAATATCAACCTTTTCCCACCCTGCGAGATGCGACATGGGCCGTGGTCAAGCGAAGCAGGCCCCTGTGCGTCTGAACATCAAGTGTAGCAGCGGCTTTAATATTATTATCTTGTACTGGTCTTTTCGGCTCTATTCCAGCAATCTCATACGGGTACGATGGAATGAATCTTTGAAGTGGTTCCTTTCTTTCTTCTGTCCGTATGTAGCAATTATACTCTTTGCCCATTTGGCATATACCTCTCGCGCGATGCTAAACAAAGAAGAGATGGTCCAGAGTTCAATACAAGAGACAACATTTATGATAGATTATGCCCTAAACACCCTAGAACTCCCATTTACCCCCTACCTTGTGTGGCGCAGATACATATAGTGAAAAACAGCTGCCAAACAAATACAATGTCCCCGTGCTAACTCGCGTTTTTCCTCTCCCTTGTCTCCACATGCCTGACTCGAGCGCCATCAGAGGGCTTGGTTGTTGCGATTAGAAGACGCTTTGACGAACAAATACAAGAGCCGGGCCGCATTCCCCGCTCGCGCGGGGGCGTCCCTTGTTGGTTAGAGATACAAAGATTAATCAAATTATGACTCGTCCTCAGTATCAGTGTTGGTCGCGCTGGTATCATCATCCTCCTCTTCAGTACCGCTCTCGTCATCGGAGTCATCGTCTTGCCTCCTGCGAGGCTTGGGAGCTTGACCGGTCTTCAGAGCGTGCATTTGACCAGCGAGAGAGTCTGTAGACATGTTAGTTAGTGATTTCAGAACAGGGAGGCAATCATGTGGATAAAACTCGCCTTCTTCGGGCTCGCTGATCTCATCCTCAGCCTGCATCGCCGCGGCTTTGCTAGCTTCCTCGACAACCAGGGTCACTTCCATCTTGGTATCGAAGCCGACATACGCATCACACATGACGTGGAGAACGAATGTGTAGTGGCCAGCCTGGGGAGGAGCGGCAAACTGGGCCTTGAGGGTCTGCATGTTGAAGGTAGGGCTACCGTTCTCATCGATAATAGGCTGGTCAAATCGGGTAAAGGCGAAGGGGGGTACAGCCATCTTGCCCTGCTTGGAGTCACTGAGGAAAGCGTACCACTTGGGGGAGTGGTCACGAGCGTAGTGGGGGGCAAAGGCGCGAGGGGGAAGGATGCTCTGCTCCTCGACAGGAATAGGCTTGCCGTCGGGTCCCTTGATCATCTTCTTGCGGCCGCTGATAGCCTCGAGGTCGTCCTCGGCGGGATCAATATCCTCGAGGTCAAGCTCGTTAACGGCAGGAACATTCTCAGCACCAGGGGGGATGAAGCGGCCCTTGATGACCAGAGTGACGAGGGAAGAAGGAATGATGAAGCGCTCGCCAGTGACCTTGAAGAAGGCCTTGGCAACACGGAGGTAGGGAAGCTGCTTGGCGACGGCAACGGCGGTCTTGTATTGCTCCTTAGTCAAGAGGCCCTTGCCAACGGCGAGTTCTCTTCGCTGGGCGTCGGGGCGGTCCATAAACTGCTGAACAGACATGTGGGTCTTGGAGTCACCCTCGACGGCGGCAACAATAGAATCTGTGAAGTGGGGGAGCTGGAGGAGAGCAGAGCCGCTGGGAGGGACGGCCTGGATGAGGTGCTGGCTGGTGGTGTAGGCGCCGACAATGGGACCAACGTTACCGTAGGCGAGCGAGATGGCGGCAAAGGACTGGTTAAGGGCACGGGCGATAGGGCCGACCTCATACTTGGCCTTGGTCAGAGCAGCGTCGTCGAGCTCAATTCGGCCCAGGTAAGCCCAGAGAAGAGCCAAGGTCTTGCGTCGCACACCGTTCTCGAGATCCTCCAGCTGTTCCTTGTCCTTGGCAGTCATACCAGAAGCAAAGGTGCCATTTGGCCCCTCAGCCGCGATGCGCGACTCGACCTTGGCAAGACCAGCTTCAGCCTTGTCGCCCTTGAAAACGTCCTCGAATTCCTTTCCGGTGCTGAGGGCAGTGATGATGGCACCCTCGCTCATGTCGTCCTCGTACTGGCGGAACAGGTTGTTGGCGCTCTCCATGAGGACACCCTCCTTCGACATCCTCTTTGTGCCGTACCACCACGAACCAACCATGTAGGGGAGCAGGACTCCGAGGAGAAGGGTGTACATGAGAACGACATACTTGCCGTTGCCATCTTCAACAATAAACTTGGGGAGGGCGATACCGATGCTGAAGCTCTGCTTGCCGTCAGGGTGGCCGTACTGGATGTAGTTGTTGCGGATATCCTCGTCAGTCAGGGCCTGGTAAGCCTTGGTGAGCTCGACGTAGTAGTCGTTGAGAGACTCGAGGGTTTCGTTCTTGGCCGGGTCGGGTCGGACCTTGTCGGGGTGAAACTTGACAGAGAGGCGCTTGTAGTGTGACTTGATCTGCTTCTCGGTGGAGGACTGGACACAATTCAGGTTAGGAAACGTCTGGGGTGCAGCGCGCCGAAGCCACGAGAGGCGATTCTCACCTCGGAAATTCCCAGAATATCATAGGGGTTCCAGATCTTGTGAACGGTGGGTTGGGTGACGGTGATGAGGTAGACCATGCCGGCCATGATGGCCCACCCCACCACGACGAAGATGGCCCGCTTGACCCTCCACTGCTTGCGCTTCTGGGCGCTCTTCAGCGAGTCGACGGTGGCGGCATGCTCCGTCTTGTAGTCGGTCTGGATGCGTGGCGCGAGAGCATCCTCGTCTTTGCTGGGGCGAAGGAGGCTGTAGGTCAGGGGGACGGTGACGAGACCAGTGAGGGTGAGAATGAAGAAAGGGAAGAACTGGCCCTGTTGAGAGAGAGAGAGAGAGATTATAAGTCAGCTAGGTTCTATATGAGAATCTCTGCGAGCAAATCCAGAGTGCAGTCATTCCAAAAAAAAAAAAAAACACATTGCGCAAGTTGCACGCGAAAGTGTCGAGGACCGCACCAGGACAGCGGCATCGGGAGACGTGTTAAAGAGGGCCTGACGTACCTGCTCGTCATATGAGTAGTCCGAACTCATCTTGGCAATTGGACGAGCTCGAAACCGGCTCGCAGAGGGAAGAAAAAGGACAAACGATTAAATTTAGAATAAAGAATACCAAAAGAGCGTGTGTTGTGTTGTCCAGTTCCTCTTGTCTTGAGGGGGGGGGAGGTTTTGCAAGGAGCAAGGGAAGGTCCAGTGGTACAAGCTCGATTTGGTGTAGAGTGTCCTGAAAATGTTACGGCCACGCAGCCCGTTGTTGGTTGGCTGGCTGGCCTGCTGCGGGTCGTCGGATTATCTGTCCCTCCCAACTTCAGGTACCTCCGCCACCACTTTGGCTGTGTGCCGAAAATACGCGCCACCGTGTTCTCTCAGAGCGAGCCCGTGTGTGTGCGTGTAGGTAAGCAGGCCGGGTGACAGAAAAAGCGGCACAGGGCATAAATAGAATGAGACACATGTGCAGAAACGGGAGAGAAGGCGGAGGCAATCAAATCGCCTGTATAAATGAATATATGAATACATTAGCAATGTATCGTCACAAAAGATACGAGGTATTCTTTGACACCATTTCATCCCAATCAACCTTTTCTCCTTGTTTGGCCCACGACCAAAGTTGGCCACCGTGCCGCCTATTCTGTCACCCTGTTGGTAAGCTTTTATTTTAGCGCTGGTTCTCAGCCCTGTGACATCAGACGGAGAGGCCTGGCCCCGATCTGCCGACGGCAATCATTTTCATGGATTGGATCAATTGAACTGATGATTGGTGCCATCACCCAACTTTTTTTATAACTTCTGTACCGACAATAATAGGCAAACGGCGCATATGCGCGCCTCCCTGTCAATATTATAAGAAACAAAAATCCCATCTTGTTCTGTGTATCCCCAATATTCCATGTATCCCAGTCCTAGTCCTACATTCTAATACTCATGACTCCATCCAACGCCATAATAAGTACAGCCTACCACCAATGCCCATTTCTAGTTCACATACTACCCGTCTTCGTTGCTCTGGGTTTCTACCATCCGGGTTCCGAAGAGGTTCAATCGCTCTTCTCATCTAAAGCCGTCATCCCAAGGCCCATGCCAAGTCCATTCAGATCCTCCACGTCTGTCGTCTCGTCTTCCGTCGTGCCCCCGTTCGAAATTTCCTTCACCAACAGGCTGCGCAAATCTTCATCGCTCATGATTGTCTGAAGGCTACCCCTGCGCACCCACGGCCGCGACTCTCGCCGGCCCTGCTCAACAAGACGCTCCAGCATGAGCCGGTTTGAGACGAACTTGAGCTTCGGGAACGCACTCTGTCTCCCCTCGTGGAGCATCCGCGCTAGTCTCGGCGGTTCTGGGTCAGACAAAATATGCCAAAAGTCTGACAGAATTGATTTGGGCCAGATGGTGATTGTTCCGCTGAACTGCTGCAGCCACAGCTGGCTCCAGTCTTGTCCCAGCGGTCGCGGCAGCAGCTCGGCAGATCGAATAAACTTGAGCCACTTATTCATGTCGAGCTTCAGATAATTCTCAAATGCCGACATCAGATAACCTCCACGCCATCCTCGTCCCTTGCGGTGCGTGACGGGGTGCCCAACCGACCCGCGCGACGAGAAGAAGAAGAGATTGATATGAGGGTTGACCTGGCTGACAATGGTAAAGTTGACATTGAAGTGTGTGTTGAGGGCCTTGATGGGAATGTCGGTTCGCAAACTGCCGTCCTTCCATTTGTGGCCAAAAGAGTATGGCACAAGAGTTCCATCTCGACATTTCATCATGAGCACCACGGGGTTCAGAATGCCAGGCACTGCCGCGGACGCCAGTACCGCCGACCAGATGACACAGTCTGGGCTTGTCAGGTAATTGCAGAGAATCGTAGGCGAATGCGGGTCAGCGGGAACGCAGGTCACATTGAGGATACGGCCCGTTCGTTCATATGCCTCCCGGAAGGTCAGAGAACCACGCGTCCACCAACTGCACCTCTGCGCCCAGTCCACCGAGTCGAATCGTGCGCCTGTCTTCCACCATCGCGGAACCCAAGTGGTAAATGGTTCGCTGCAAGCATTGATTCGTTCTGCCAATGCCGGGATGAGAAGCCCCTTTAGCTCCTCGTTGGTACGGGTAGCAACTAGCGCGGCAATCAGGGCACCGCCGCTGGTTCCCGTAATGACATCAGGTAGGAGATCCGCATCCAATAGCGCCCTGACTACTCCGAGGTGATAGTATGCAAAAGCTGCCCCTCCAGATAGGCACAGAGCTGTCCGTCCGTAGTTTGCATACACATGTTTGAAAAGAACTCGCTTCTGCTCCATCTCCAGCTGCTTGGTCCGAATCAGGAACTTCAGGCTTTTTTCCACTGTGATATTGTCAGTATCACCCCAATTGTTCTCCTATCATCCCTGGGAACTTACCCTCGTCAAGGAAATTCTGAACCAGGTTCTTGGTGCCATAGTATGTCTGACTGTACAGTCTTGAGTTCTCGACGCCAACAAAATTATTCTTGACGCAGGCCTCTATCAAGCTCTTGAGCTCGTCAACAGCTTTGCCACTATCGCCTTTCTCCTTTTTGACCTCCTGCTCCTCGGCGCGAGCTCTCGTCTTCTTGATGTGCTCCCACACCCGGCGGACCGTGTTCGAGTCGTAATAGGCAAAATCGTTTTCTTCCTTCCACGTCTGTCGGCCAAGATAGTTGTCCAGTTCTTTCGCAGCGGTGACCCAATCGCCATAGTTGGACGTGTTTCGCATGCTACGTCGCAATTGCTCGCGCCGGCCTCGCCATGTGAAGAAGTGCTCGAAAATCCAGATGTAAAGTCTTGTCGAGAGATACGCCGTGGCCAGGCCACCAAGCCACGATAAAACAAACCCCAGGAGGGGCCATTTCAAAAGCTGGTATAGGTATCCCTCCCGTGTCTCGTCAACGGTTCGAGTACCCAGCAGGCCTTCAACGGCGCCCTTGCCGCCTGCGCCCTTCCTATATTTCTTCTTCTTTTTCGAACCCCGCTTGTTGCGATACACTCGCGAGTTCACAGGGGCCCAATCATTCTGCGCCGTGATAAAGGTTCCTTGGCTCGACGTCGGTGGCGGCGGCAGGTCTCCAGATGCGGCGCCCGCCGCGGCTGCGATGGCGGCGACATCATACTCAATGCCAGATTCCGTCTGGGAGGGCCTCTTCGTGATTCTGGACGGGCTGCGCGGCGATCGGGAACCGGTCTCGTCGGTCGGGCTGTGCAGGGGATCCGGGGCTTGGAGAGCCCTCTCAAAGGCGTCAAGGTCGCGCTGGTCGATGAATTCTACATCGCCCTCCGGAAGCGTCGAAGGCTCGAAGGACTCTGGTGGGAAATCGAAATTGGAATCCCGAGAAAAGTAAGACACATACGGCTGCGACATGATGGGCGTATCACAAACCGGGGCTGTCCTCCATGTCGATGGGACGGGAAGGGGAGGGTCGGGGTAAGCGGCGAGGTTGAAGGGATAGAAATGAATGGGATTACGGCTTGTGAAAGAGCTCTGTTGGGTGGCCCCCGTGATGCGACAACGTGCCAGAATAGGATGACGTCGCTTTTCGTTGGGGTAAAGTACCTTTGGTGGCCAACAGCGCTGCAATGGTACAGGCGCAAGCACGCCCCGGCCTCACGGGCCCCGCTGACGGCGTTCCTCATGGCGGAGCCGAGGTGGTTCGCTCCCGTCATGGATTCCTGACAGGTCATGGCACAAAAACACAATGTCAACCCACACAAGACACATGGCCGGTAACTGTCGTGAAATGATCTAGTCAGTTGCTCTCTCTACGTAGACGCACCATGTGCAGAATGTACATTCCATTCTCCGGCGCCTCAGATCCCCAGAGTTCGTCCGCCCCCCGGCCCAGGCAGAGAGTCCCTGCAGTGTCTTCCCCTTTCAGCGTCTTGGCCCGATCGAGCCCAGGGGGGTCAATTCCCAACGATCATCTCGGCTATTATCATGGTATTGTAGAATTTGCACGACCAAAAAAGTTCGCCTAAAAAAGAAGTCTGAACCTCATAAACAGTGGATGAGCACCATGCTTCCTTGTCCCCCACTTGCACACTGGTATAGCCCTCTACACCTCTCTCTGCAATCTACCTCTTTACACATACTGCGACAACCAGCGTATTCCCTCACCGTATCCTTGTCGCATAACCACTGAGCACATGAACAGCTCAATCGGTCGGATTCCCTCCAGCGGGACCTTGCCCTTGCCAGTGGTCTGGTAGAGGCCGAGCTGGTGTCGCATCTCGTCCTCGGAGACGGCATCGGGGTGGTCGATCTTGTTGCCGAGAATAACAAAGGGAACCTTGGCGAGCTCCTCCATGGCTAGGAGGGCGTCGAGTTCGGCCTTGGCCTCGGGGAATCGCTCGTGGTCCTTGGCATCGACGAGGAAGACGACACCGTTGACCTCGGGGAAGTAGTCTCGCCAGATACGACGGGCTATACATCCAACGTTAGCTAGATCACAGAGTGCCTGAACAGCACAACACATACCCTGCTGGTGACCACCCAAATCGAAGGTGGTGAATCGAACGTTGCCGATGGCAAGTTCCTCGGAGGCTACACAGTCTCAGCATCGATGCACAAACGTCACAGTTGACGATCGGTCGTCTTATCAAACTTACTGGGGTGAAGGGTGGGCTGGAGGATAGCCACACGGTCGTTCTACGTAGGCACACACTCGTCAGTATCAAGCATCCTCGAGAGTTGGGTGAGCATGCCAGCGAAGGTTCGGTGGTGAGATCCGGGATTCCCACACGGCTCGTTCAGACAGGCAGCCCGGTTTCATCATACCTTCAGCATGTGCAGAAGAGTCGTCTTTCCAGCATTGTCAAGACCGAGGAAGAGTAGCTTGGCGTGCTTGTTCAGCAGTCCCAGCGAAGAGAGCACATCGTAGACTATTTGCAGCACGTGTCAGCCCATATGACGCCAGCGACAGGGTCGCAAGCCAAAAAAACATACACCAGTTGACAATCCACATGGTCGTCTATGTGTTCGGGGAAATATTAAGTCGATTCGGGTAGGTTACGGGATTTGTGCGTGGGTATTTGTCGTCGTTATCGTCAGCGTTGTTGAACGGTGAACTGAAGGAGTCCATCGACATCGAAAGCTGGCAGAAAGGGTGACGCCGTGTGGGGCCTAAATTTTCAGGCAACACTACGTGGCCTGTTGCACTGCACCCGGACCATGCGACGGACTCATAGTTCTATCGGCAGATTCCATTCGAGAACTCTCCTCGCACTTGATAGCGTTATATCCGTCGCTATCTATTTTGTGTCGAAATCTACAACTGCCATGTTCCCCGCATGATGCCGGACAAACAATGCATCTCCACCGCATGACCCGAGGACCAGGAATCGACCCAGATTCCGTCCTCGGAAACAACTCGGAATGCCCTTCGTCACCTCGTTGGACAACATGTGCCTCGAGTGCGCATGCCCTTCTCGACTTTGCTGCCTACCTGCAGATGTCTGCAGACGCCGCCCTAGTGTAGTTAGGCTGAGGTTAACCACACGTTGTCCTCATGTTGACCTCATGATCTACAAGTCACGGCAACGCCACAGTGGCTTCATGGATTGATGGTACCAGAGTCATCATTGAATATATACTGTTGTCATCATCATATTCCTGCCTCGATTCAACGCCGAGCAGGAAACCCATCACGCCCTATGCTTTGTCAGGGGTATCCAAACAATTTCGAACATGTTTTCCAGTGACTGTTTGTTCCAACCACCCGCCCAATGCAATGCAACCAGAAAGTAAAGCAAATCAAAAATCATGTGTACACACACCAACACCCCTTATATGCCCAGCGCCGCCGCGATGCGTAATAGATACAGCTGAAAAAAATCCTTGAATTCCAGATCAAGGTTGAAAAATAAAGAAGAAAAAAGTCGGATCTCATCATCATAAAGTTAAATTCGTATGTGATGCAATGTACTCCTGACATGCAAACCGCGAGAGTCACCGTATCGACCTCGATTTTTAAAGTGAAACAAAGAAACTTTTGTTTAGACGGAGAGGACGTAATTGCCCTGGTCCTTCTTGCCGGCCATCAAAAGGCCCAGCTCTCTCATGCGTTCAGCGCCTCGACCTGGCTGTGGTCGACGCTCAGGGATCTGGCCCCGGCGTGCGCGATTGCAGTATTTTTGAAAGAACTTTTCTTTGCGTCGCTGACGTTTGCTTTCCAAGCCCTTGACAATGTCAATTGCTCCACGAAGGTGAATGTCTTGGTCTTGGTTGGCTTTGTGGTGGCGGCCATGCTTCAAGAAGAACATGGCACCAGCGCGGGGAAGCGACTTGGTGAATGTAAGACCGGGGCGACCAGCGAGATTATACTTCATCTGGCCACAACGAGGAGACCCAAGAGGAGTAGTCATGGGCTTGGGAGCCCGGCCTGGGGACCTTCCATTTCTGGGTGAGGGGTGATCGAACAATGGTCTTGGAGATCGGCCACGGTTCTTAGGAGGAGGAGAGTGGTGACGCTTGGGTGGAGGGGATCGGAAGCGCTTCGGGGAAACGTTGCTCTTTCTCCTTCGTCGTGGGCGGTCAAGCTCGTGGTCAATGTCTTCCATCTTGCCGTGAAGCCACTCATCATCGTCATCGCTCTCATGGTGAACTGGGTTGAAAATTTCACCATCGTTGTCATCCTCGGGATCCGAAGCGGGAAAGCTGGGGTCAATATCCTGGGGGATAGTGCGCAGCTTCCCGTTTCGGCGAGCTGCGAGGCAGGACAAATAGGCCTCTTCGAGAGGTCTGTCTTCATCCAAAGTTCCGCAGACGAAATCAGTGCTGTCAGGAAGATCAGGAGCCTCTTCCCGACGCTTCGTTCGTCTGGTCCTCTCGCGTCGAGTGTTGGGGTGGCTATTTTGAGTCGTGATGGAAGAATCAGACTGCTCGTTGATGGAAAGTCGGCGAGCTGCAGGAGCCGATGAACCGATAGGAACAATGGTCTTTTGGCTGGGCGCCCAGAGAAGCAGGTCATCGTCTTCATCCTCGTCAGAATCGGCAAAGCCCGTTTCCTCATCGGTATGGTAACCATCGGAGTCGTCATCTTCCTCATCCTCGTCCTCATCCTCGTCATCTTCCAACACGGCATCGAGATCGTCCTCGTCCTCATCGTCCTCATCATCATCGATGGCTTCCTCGTCATCATCCTCATCCCCATTGATCTCATCCTCCTCCTCGGCCTCCTCTTCGGCCTCGGTAGCCAGGCGCCGGAAGTTGTTCTCCTTGGTGAGGGTGTCGTTGATGGTGATCTTCTTCTTGGCGAAGGGGCTCTCGTGTCGAATCCAATCCTCTTCACGAGCAATTCCTGAGGCAAACTCGTGAAATTGAGATCCATCGTTGGTGAGATCCTTAGAATTGGCGCGAAGGAACTTTGGCCGGGAACTGGATGGTCGGCGAGGACCAGCTTGGCGAGGTGTAACCGATGAAGAAGTGGAAAGAACCGAGGTCATCTTGGGGGTGGACGGAGGCTCAGCTCTGGCATTGGAAGGTGCCTTGCCCATCTGCACGGGGATGCGCTGAGGGGGGGTGTTCTGGGTCGAGGCAGGTCGCGCAGGGCAGGCAAACTTGATGCATGGTCGGCGGGGAGCCTCCTGGGCAGAGGGTGTCTTGACCATGGGCTGAGCGCGCAGGTTAGCCTCTGGAGCAGGAGGCTTACCACCACAAGCAAACTGAATGCATCGCTTTCGGGGAGCATCGGCAGCTGGGTGAAGCTGACCCTGAAGCCTGACGGCGGCGCCGAGAAGAGAAACGTGCTTTGGGTCGGTGGGGGTGTTTCCGTCCAGACGTAGCATCGCCATCTCGGGTAGCGGGGGGCTTGGAGTGTTTGGTCGCGAAGGGCTTGTAAGACCGGTGTCACTCGTCAGGTCGGCAGTCGAGGCGAAACTTATGTTACTTGCCAGCGAGCGCCTTCGCTGAGTGTTGGACAATGTGGTGTGGTGAGAAACTTCGGGGACATGAGGGTTGAAGTCATCATCTGAATGACCCATGATGGCCTTGGTCAGCAAGGAGGAGTTTCCACTGGGACGTCGAATGGCCGTTTTCTGAAACTTGGTCGAGTCAGGTTGGCGCTTGAAGCGTAACTCTGGTGGCTCGTCGGCTTCTTCACACTCTTCCGAACCATGAGTAGCCCAGAGGGTATCGGGATTTGAAGCGACCATGTTGGTGGTCATGTTGGTGGTCATGGTGGTGGTTGTGGGGGTGTTTCGAGGGATATGAGATATATGAACTGAGGGGGCAGGGATCAAGGCAGAAACTTGAAACTGGTGACAGGGAGACAGTTTTATGGGCGAACGTTTGTCGGCAAAATAAACAGAGTCGACCTGAAAAGCGCCGATGGTTTGGATTTGTGTCGCGAATATGGAGTCAAGAGCGCGATGGTTTAGGAAGGTGTCGAGTTGCTGGTGCAGTCGGCTGAGAGTGATGTGCGGAGTAGGCAAACGTCTAACGACGGCATACAATCAAAAGTCAAGAGAGTTGCGATGTTAAGTGTGTCCCTGAGGACAGATGTGTTATAACATGCACACAAACATGATAAGACTGTATATGGATTGTGCTGTGGTAGACGAAGCCGCCTCGAGAAAGGGCGAGTGCTTCAGCAGAAAGAGATGAAGCCGGTGTTGGACACAGCCAGGGACGGGCCTTTTAGAGGGACAGCGAGCGGGCAGCGACTGTCTCGACTGGCAGGGACTGGTTGCACGGATAGTCGCAGCGGGTGGGTCGGGGTCGGGGCGTGGGGTGTGGGTGGGTGTGCGTGTATGCAAGGATGTGGATGTGTGGATGCGTGGATGCGCGGCGAGCGTGGGAAATGTTGTGTGGTGGCAGAGGCAGCGCTGGCTTGGCAGGCTCCAGATGACGTCCCGCTTGAGTGTTACGGTGCCGTTGCCGTACGGTAGAGACAAGGCTTCCTTGGCAGCCAAGGGAGGCCAACGACGGGAGGCAGATCGCCGAGATACCGGGCTTGTGCGCAGAGGAAGGATCTGATGTGAGGATGGAGCGGTAAAGGGGGAAAAGAAAAAATGAACATTGGATCAAGTGGTGGGCAGAATAAATGAGAAGGGGCACGCGATGGATGGATGAATGGAAGCACCTGGTGTATGTTGCCCTGGTGTTAATAAGCCGACCCATCCAGCTTGCAAAGCACCCCGTACAGTACACCAAGTAAGCGGCAAACCACTGCCAACCTCGGCCAAGGACAGTATAAGGAAACAGGTTGGGGCCAACGACGACAAAGACGCGGGATTGAATACGGAGCTCCCTCCGTCTCTAATTAGAGGGGCCAAGGAAAATCAATCTTCGGATTACCGAGCCTGGAGCGGATAAAAATTGGGGCCCCGGCAAAGAAACATTGAATCAGGAAGAAAAAAAAATAGAACAAAAAAACACAGGCGAGCTTTGTGCCAATCGCCAGCGTCATAGCGCTGGCTGGTGGGCGTTGGGAAATTTTAGTGGCACGAGGCGAGTAGGAAGTTTTTTTTTTTTTCCCGATTTTTTTTTTCTCAGATCCCACTGAAAACCATGCAGAAAACTGCTGATGGGGTCCCCGTAGGCCCATCTGTATTACCCAGGCACTAACTTTCAGTGGTCAGCCAGCGACCAGTGGTGCCCTAGTGGACACCCCAAAGAACTCCAGTGCATCAGCCCTGAGGGCGCCCCGGTTCCGGGCGATGCCCAGAAGGGACTGAAGGCTCTTTAGGGGGTGCCGCCGCGATGCAATGCCGCATTCGGGGGGGTTGTCTCGATCGATCCATTGCTCCCCTAAGTTCGCCGGTCATTCGGGATGGTTCGCTGCCCTTGCCCTGGCTGCTAATGACGCCTCAGCCGGGTACTGAGTACTGAGCAGTCAGATAGCCAGCGGCGACAGCCTCCTGTACCTGTACTAAATCCACCACATCTCAGAATGCTTCGGTCCGCCCAGGTTGGAGTAGGGAGGCAGGTCAGTAATTTCGGAATGGGATCGATCTTGGTGCCCTGGCCCCAGCACCGGCGCTGGTGCTGGCTCTGGCTTTGGTCCTGGCTCTGACGCTGGTGCCGAGGAGGTCTGCCGAGGGAGGAGGCTTCCCTGGATCCATGGGTCCATTGATCCATTGATCCAGCCTACCCATCCAAACGGCAGACGGTGCTGGGCCATTTGCCGTACCGTACCATGGATGCAGCATGTCAGCACGTTACGCCGTGCTCCGTACTGTCAGAGACCCAATTTCGTCTGCAGGATTGCCCCAGTGCATGGCCCGGCTATCTGCACCGTATGTCGTGTCGGCCTCTCCAGCCAATGGCAGCCTCCGTAATTCCCCTGTGGCATTATTTAGGGGCTGCTCTAGGGGACCCACGTGCTGGCTCCGAAAACGGCTGTGGTTGTGAGGCACTGTGGAAATGCACTGTCCCTTCGCGGTCGCAGTAGCGCTGAGCGCCAGAAGCCGCCAGAGCAATCAGTGTTCGTCCTGTGTCAAGCTTCTGCACTGCCTGGTTCGGCTGAGCCTTGGTTGGTCATGGTCGCAGTCAGCAATTTTAATTCGATTCCATCCAACTATCCCTTCTGGTTCTGAGCAAGCCGCCACGCCTGGATCCATCATCCCCCATCGGCCCTTGATTCTGTCATGCCCCAGCGCCCCACTCGACCTGATGGTGTCCATCAAAATCTCGTGGAGCAAATAACGGTACGGGCGTCCGGACAGCCGTCAGTCCAGCAGGCCCGGGTCGCCTACGCACACGAGTCGCACCTATTGGTGTCGATGCGATGTTCCTTCTTTGGGGATGGAAAACGCCAACGAGGCGGTGAACTCGCCGGCCACTGACCCGTGCACAAAGGCATTGAGCCCTGATCTTCAGGTAGTCTGTGACAATCAGGGCTTGGTCGCTGTCAATGTCATGATTAATGCCAATTTCTGTCGCAAAGCATTGGCAGGTCCTCAGGTCCAGCCACCATCTGACACCAGAAACACACACACACGCTGCAACGCACGAGACCCGCGACATGGCGCCCCATGAATCCCTGGACAAGCTGCAGATCAAGTCTTGCAGGGACAGTGCAACATAGCTAGGGGGTCAACGTTTACGCCGGGACACACGGCCTCTCGCCTACGGCCTGGTTTCAAACCCCCGGAGCTCATCCAGACTATGCAGTCCGTCCTGAGCTTATTTACACAGCTTTCCCCTTTGTGAGATCCTACATTGGGGTCCAACTTCAAGTTCAATGCGAAAAAAGGAGATGGGATGCATGCTGGGCCCAATGGCTGTCACACCGGCAAGCATCCGGTCTTTGGACGCAGTGGCTGCCGTCGTAGAGGGGGGATCCTAGTGTGCAGCATAGTAGAGAACCAATGCTACGCAGGCCGGGTGTGCATGCTTTCATCATGGCCTCGTCAGCCGGCGACAAACAGCATGTGCCGCTCCGGTCCTCAGTACAGAGCCTCTGTCGGCAAACAGGACTGGACAACCTGCCGTGGGGGTTCACTCTAGACCCTTTGCTTGTCTTGCACAACTCGGCCGACGCACAATGTCCGACTCTTCTCCACTACCGGCTGTCTAACCCTGTTAACCTGTCACCTCAAGCCATTCTCAATGTGTGTCGCAGCGCGCGCGCGTGTGTGTGGGTGCAGTCTCCATCTCGCGAGAGCAATTGAAGATGGTGGTTGGTGTTAAAGCCCCTAGAACGAATCTGAGCTACCAACATTGGCATAGCCTAGAAACGGCACTCGGACATTTGTCGCATTCATAAACCCTCTTACGCATGGGAGCTGGTGAGTGGTCAGAAAGCAGATCCCTCTACTGCATCCCCTCATCCACGCCCCCCCTCGCCCACTTTCCGAGCCTTCATGCTCATCGCTCCCCACAACGAGCGACCCCGTGGAAGCATGACGACAGACGGGCGCCGGTGCAGAGGCCTATGATGTTTATTTTATGATGATGCTTCAGGACAAATGTTCTGTGCGTCGTGACACGCTCGAGTCGATCCATGATCCATGTGCCATTGCTTCCGCCGATGGAGTCTACCACGGTAGTTTTGGAATGTTGGATATTAGCCGACAAATCCTGGCAATGGCATCAATTCAGACTCGTCCATCCTCTCCACCAAGCCGGCCCCTACCATCGGCAGGGCCTGGACCATAACTCGGCCCCTTGGCAACCTGGATGCTCAACCTTAAGCATAGTATATCTAACACAGAGCACAGATGTCTTGTTCATCTTGTCTTGAGTTGTCTCGAGCCGCTGTGTGTGTTGTACACACACAACGTTCCAAAAATACCATCCCTTTTTTGCAGAAATGTGACGAAAATCGGCCCCCTCCGACGTCTCGACCGATGGCCGCGTGTCTGATGTGATATCAGCTTCGCCGACAACTCCTCATCTCTCTCTCAATTGCCATCAACGTTTGGTCGACGCTGCTCGTCACGTTGGCACATGCACATGGACGCTAATCCCCGCGTTGCTGAAGGCAACCCCGCATCTCCAACCCCGACAGGTGTGACGAAGCGGCATCAGCGCGTAGATGGAAATTCGGCTCGCCTACACGGGCATACGGCCATGCAACTCAGTCCGCGTTCTAGGCCATAATGGCCCATGCAGATGATAGAGCATATATCTCGGAGCCCTGTCCACCAAGGGTTTGTTTGGGTTTGTCCGTCCTGTTGATGTCATTGCCATCCATTCATCCTCCTAGAGGCACACAGGCGGCTGGCGGCGGCGTTGCATCCGGCGGTGAGAAGCCCAGCTTCCGAAGTCCCCTGGCGGATCTGGAGTGGTCTTTCAACAGAAACGAGGGGAAACAAGACCACATCCTCCGTATTCTCATGGGTGCATGCAGGGTGGAACAGAAACACGCAGAAGCAACTGGCCGAATGTCCGCGGGCAACTCTACTCGGTGCAAACAGGCCTCTTCATCCGCAACACGATGGTTTCCCACAGTTCCCACCCAGTATCCTGGGACAGGTTCCAGTTCAACAGGTGCGAATCCACCAACCAACGCAAGGGTCATTCGCAATTTCGGATAAGTTAGTCCAAAAACGGAAGCATCGTACAGTCTAACCCCCAAATAGAACAATGGCGCTCGGATGTCTTGAACCTCCCTGTTAGGGTCCGCCTTTTAACCTCACGTCGCGTCACGATTATTCGATGTGAGGATTAAGGCTGCAGGTACATACGGGTTGTGCGGGTTTTCTGGCGACGCCGAAGACTTTGAAAGTGGCCGAATGCTGTGCAAAATGGTTGAGTCAAGCACACGGTCCTCTCCCTTTGCAAAATGTGTGGCATTTTCCTGTCCGCGGTGATGACTCGCCGAGTCTTGGCTGAACTCTGGGCATTTCGCCGGTACATGACTATACATGCCATCAACTGTGTGCAAATTACAGGGGAGGCATTGGCGCGATGTTCGCCGAGCCCAGAGGACAAGTGCTCATGGCGGGCCACCTCGAAGCGCGATTTTCTGCCAAGAAATTGCGGCGGCTTATTGCTGATCAAGCCCGTAAGCATTCAGCTGCCCTTTCGCCCAGCGCACCACAAGGCCGGATGCGACATGCTCTAGCGGCTGCTCTAGCACCTTAACCCTAGATCTAGGGCGAATCAGGGCTAGCTCTCAGGGCTTGAGAACGTGGAGTCCTGTGACCTGTAGCCTGCAACCTGCAAGCCAGCCACCGCCAATGCAGTGCAACAAACTGATGCGATGCACACCAGCCAGCGGCCACGCCATTAGGGCACCTGTGGCTGGCTGCCAGCGGCCTTGGCTCGGTGTCGATCAGGGACTTTGCATCTGTTTTTGCTGCCGCCCGCAGTAACTCACCGATCCGCCCGAGAGTCGCATCGAGTTATTGACGTACGACGAATCTCCACAGGTTCGCCTCACTCTTTCCCGTCTGTCCCGTCAAATCTTGTGTGTGTCAAGCGATAAGTGCCTCAAAAACCTTACAGCAACGCCTCCCGTCTTAGACTCCGTATCCCGAAAACGGAACGCAAAACTTTTTTTTTTGTTTTGGATTCTCACCTGTTGTCCCAATTTGATGTCTCTGTTTAAATTTTTGCTTATTATTTTCCCAATGTCTCTTTTTTTTTTTCTCTCTCTCTCATTTCAACGGCTATTCTTGGCATCCCCCTAACCCGACCAACCGCCAATTCTGGCTCTGTGGATACGCGGGAACTTTCCCATGCCGCCGCGGCTTTTCTGGTTTGCGGCCGCAAATTCTGGTGAAGGCCACGTCTGTGTCTAAGAAGGCAAATTGTCGCCCATGTTTACTTGTTGGACCCATCGGTTCGCTCTCCCTTCGCGACGCTCGCACGGTGCTCGGTGTGGTGATTTACAGTTTTGTTCTTTCTTTTCTCGAATAGTGTGGACCAAGCCACCACCCCCCTCTCCTAAACGGGCACCACTGGCGGCGCATGGCGCTGGGTGTTTCACCCTGCTGGTCTAGAAAGCATGGAGCCCCCAAATTACCTTTGGCGACTCATCCTCCAGCTGCCTCCTTGAGTCCGGCGCCGCCTCTTACTTGGCTTTGACGTTGTCCCTTGTTCCATGTTTACAACCACCGCTCGTCATGTAACTCGCCCGTTCCCCGCACTGGAAGCTCTAAGCTCCAAAGGCTTCTACAGCTGTCATCCTGTCCGCTGTCCCGAAAGCTTATAATCCGTACGTCCTTTCTACTGGAAACCTGTACGGACTGTGCCATACCAGGCTTGGCAGGGGCAGGACAAATGTTATTGTGACGCATCAATCTCCATTCAGGGTTCAAAGAACTGGCGCTTTCAGCTGTTATGCGCGATGATCGTGACGACATGTGAGGGGGATAAGCCAATAAGCCACCAACAGCATCGCAATCTCAAGGACGCGTGCGGTCAGATCGTGTGGCGGACGTTGTAGTCATCTCAAAATCATTTGCTTGCGCAAGGTTTCTGGCATCCGGGATGCAACAGGCCGATGATTCAATCGGTGTCCTGTGAGCCATCTTGACTCCCGGCCGCAGGCCGCAGCGGCATCGCCACCCGTTGTGGTTATCGGCGTTGCCACTATAGATACCATAGGTGCTGCCGTAATGGGGGGGGCCGATCTCTCGGACCCCGAGAGCCCGCGCCTTGGATCCCCCCTCGGCGTTGTCGGGGGCGCCGACGTCATTCTTGCGCTGGCCGCGGGCGCCTTTTTTTTTGGGGTGGGTGGGAGGCAGCGAACACCTCGGCATTCTATAGGGTAGCTCTGCGTCCATCACTTAGATTCCACGCGCCCAGGTCAGCGGGATATGACGGCAGACGTCCAAGTCGAGTGGCGGTCTGTGTAATAGAGACTGTTGTTGTTCACTTTTGATTCACAGCCGCATTTCTGGCTCGACTTGTGCATCGCCCCATCCTGTCTCCCATCCGTCTCTCCTCTGCCGATAACCCCTCTTTCGTGCAATATTGCGGCCCAACCAAGTCATCCTATCCTAGACCTGTGCACACGGCCGTATCACTTGACTACATGTCATTCCGCAGTGGAATTGATGCCTGGCAGCGGCCGGCCCGGTCCTGTGCGGCCCCTAGAACCACAGAAACCGTGAGCTAGGAGCTGAGGAACCAGAGACGTGGGTAGCCTGCACGAGGCGATCAGCGCTACCCAGATGACAGCCTTGTGGCCAACAGCGTCCATGGAGTTACGAAATCTGATAGTGCACTGATGTCAAGGGCAAAACCTCACAGGTTTCGCCATAACGTAACTGATAATCCCGCACCAGAGCCGGCAAGCAAGAAGCAAGTTCACATGACTGTCGCAGGATACTAGCCCGAGGAGATCTTGGCATGACTATCCTGGAAGTGGCATGGATCCTCGAGAACGTCAGGTAATCGAACCGTGACACGACACGCGTAGAGACCTCCCCTCCTCACCCCCAGGAGCAGAGGAGAGAGACGTGGGAGGGAGCGTATTCTTCCCCTCTGCCCCCCTTCGGGCCGGGGGCAGGCAGACTATGTATGGGGGAGAGGGGTTGGTCGAGTATTTGGACCACTCCCGTCGTGGGGGAATACAGCCCTGCATATGCTGATCAACGTAACTAGACCCATTGCCGAGGAGGGAGAGAATGCGCATTTCGGCGGAGTAGTTTGCAGGCCTCCTTCCTCTGCCCTTAACCACGTCGACTACGCCGCATCCCCGTGGCGCATAGAGTTTTGAGAGGGACTGGAGGGCGGGTAAAGTCCCCCTGGGGTGGACCTGTAAATACACCGAGCCAGCAGGAATGAGGGACTCTGTATAACTGGCACGGGAGTGTCTGTCGAGAGGCCACACTGTAACTCTGAAACCCAAATAACTGAGGCGACTGAGCGGTGTGTCGAAGGTCTCTTGGTTGGGGACGGGGAACGGACACGGTGTGTTCACGTAGAGTTGGCTGTCATGTCTTATAGGTGTTTCTTGTAACGCCATGTTATGAAGCCTGTTTTCTGAAGGTGATTCCGATAGCCCCCTGGAGTCTAAATGTTGATTTCATCGTGTCGAGACTCAAACCAAATGGCCCAGTTTTGAACCAACTGAGTTGTATATCTTACAACCAAAGGAAAGCCACCCGATCGTTAATTTAAATAAAAGTTACCCATAAAGTAAGGAAATCTAAATAATATGTTGCAATGCAATATCACATCCTTTGATGTAGAGTAGGTAACGTTGGTGGCTCGATGGAAGAAGATAGATAGATATTCTTTGGCATCAACCCCCGTATTCCACTATGGACATACTCGTGTATACTTGAGAAAGAATCGAAACAAGCTAAATTTTTATCCATAAATTTATATATGATAAAGCGATGGGGTTGATTCGTATTCTCTTGATTGAAAAGGTGTACCATTGCGATGTTCTGGTGTCCAGTATTCGGTCGTATGCTGGTGTTGCCTAACCTATATCGCAAAAATGAACTTCACAGCTGCACACGGCGCAATCTTGAGAGAAGACTTGATCAGATACAAGACTTAATAGAGAAGATCCTATTATTCAGGCGAATTTTGGCACATTCGACTCGACGTTCAAAATACTTGGTCAACATGGCCCATCCGAAAACTACATCCTCCGGCCCTTTGCAACGCCGGTGACACGGGAGGCTCTCGTTTGCAGTCAGTCAGTTGCATAAATTGATACATGGGGGATTATTCTATTATGAAACGATCTGGAGTCGTTTAATCACCTAGAAAATAGCCGTCGAAAGGAGCTGCGCACTTAAAATGACGAAGTTGCAGTACGATTGTGGCATTAGCTGTGGGTGATGCTGAAGTGACACACCCCCTTCGGACTACATCAACATCTCTGGATTTGCATCTTTGGATTGCACCTATATACTTGGCCGTCGCTAAAAAAAAATGCAGTATACTTGGTTTGCTTGTGTGCATTGCGAGCGGTCTTGTCAAATTCAGGCACGCAGTGCGTGCGATGAGTATTCCGAGCGCAACAACAGCCAGCCAATGCAGTGCGGTGAAGCCCATATTTTTGGAGTGCATTATTTATTATGTCGGTCCTAGGCAGCCATGTCAGGTTCAGGCCCTGTTGACAACAAGCATCAGACTTGACTGCCAAAAAAACGACTCCGTACATGACTACCCAACAGTATCGTATCATGTTGTCTTATTAAATTGAACTTCAAATATACTGCTTCTGGCCGAGCTACGAACACCGAGAAGCAAAAGTCGAGCAGCTATCCAGGTTACGGCTTCGCAACAATTGGGTTTGCTCGCCTCAAATCAGCACAGGCTGCTGTCAGGTCATCACTAGACGGGCGACGATTTGGGATTCTCTTGCCAAGAAAAAGCTGAAACATAAGTTATAAAACGACATACTGTGACTATTCACTACAGAAGAATGACTGATCTCCCAATTTTTCTCATCGAAGGAGTTGGGCTCCCTCGGAACCATCATGCGCTCTTCGTTCAGATTGATGCGAAAGAAGGGACCGGGCGATTGTTTCAGGTCAAGGGAAACATACAAGCCGGAATGATATATGAGTCGAGAATCATGGACGAGCGACCTGAGAATTCCGATGAATATCTGGGCAGGACCCAGTTGGGCTGGGTTTTGAGCTCCAATCTTCAACGAGTCGACGACATATGCCGATCCAACCCGCCCCCAAAGAAGCAATTCAACGGCCCCAAGCGTTTATACCCAGAAGAGCCATTGAGGCGGTGCCAGGAATGGACTTCAGAGACTATAAAGCTGCTCAAAGATGAAGGGATATTGAACCAAGATAATATCTCAACGGCCTAGTCAACTCGCGAACTTAACTTCTCCATGCTGGCTAGTCAATAAAGAAGAATAAAAAACAATTTCATTTATATTTAAATGAATTATCCTCATGCTTGAACCAACGCATACCGGAGAAATCGCATGCGTTGTAAATTGGGTTGCAACCAACCTAGAGTTTACTTGTTGATTCATCCAGATTGATGAGAGTCTATTTCGCCAACAAGACTTGGCTAATATTATAATTGACTAGTTATATGGTACTTAGCACCTAATACAACCCTTTGAGTTTTCCTTTGAAACTGACATTCATCATCACATTCAACATATAACATGGCTTTTTGACATGTTTCCATGCGTTGGACGGGGTAGCGGGGCATGGCAGCACGGAGGGGTGATCAGGTGACAATGCACGTGCCGTATCTCCGGTCGGATTTTCCCGTTAGCCGAATCGCGAATTGCTGCTCCGGCAAAGATTCGTGCCAGCGGCCCTCAATTGAGCTCACCCAAGCAACAACCTCATCCTACAGCTCAGCCATCATGAACACCGTCCGCTTCGCCCGTGCGGCTCTCCGAGCTCGCCCCGCTGCCATCCGAGTCCCCGTCCAGCGACGAACCTATGCCGAGGCCGTCCCCGACAAGGCAAGCTGCCCAAGCCCGGCTATTGTTTTCACGATCCGACCCGACTGACCGAATTGAATAGATCAAGCTGAGCCTGGCTCTCCCCCACCAGGTATGACTCCGCCCGACACGCCCGATCGAGATTGGATGTAGTGCGATGGAATTGGAGCTTCGCGGTGCACCAATTGATGGATAAGTGCTAATTGCCGCACGCAGGCCATCTTCAAGTCCCAGGACGTTGTTCAGGTCAACATTCCTGCTGCCTCTGGAGAGATGGGTGTTCTCGCCAACCACGTTCCCTCAATTGAGGAGCTCAAGCCCGGTCTGGTTGAGGTTGTTGAGGAGTCCGGTGCTCCCAAGCAGTTCTTCGGTACGTGGCCGATACCGCAGCGACGATTCGACGAAGGGATGACCGAATGCTGATGATGGATTGCAGTCTCTGGTGGATTCGCTACCGTCCAGCCCAACTCCGTTCTCAGCATCAACGCCGTCGAGGCTTTCCCCCTTGAGGACTTCAGCGCCGATGCCATCAAGAGCCAGATCGCCGAGGAGACCAAGATTGCCAACGGCAGCGGCAGCGAGCAGGACATCGCCGAGGCCAAGATTGCGCTGGAGGTATGTTGAATACGCAAAAATTCTACCAATGGGACGTTTGCGCTAACCGTCAACTAGGTTCTCGAGACCCTCAGCGCCCATGTGAAATAAGTGTGTACAGCGTTTATGGTGACGGAGGCCCTTGTACATCAATTTACTACCCATTGCTAGCAACGAGCCGAGACAATTGATACCAGTCATGGTTGTGCTATTATTTCTGATCCGTTTGGAGGTTAATTGGGAGTAAAAATTTCCTAAAATAGCCAAATACGTGTTGTTTATCTGGCTAGTGTGATGCCAAACACCTCTTTTCCTTCCCGTGCCTGAACCTTCTGTGCTTCCGGCTGTGAATTTCGACATTATATGATGACTTTGCCCCTCTGCATTACGCCCGCTTTGATACAGATCATATTGTGACACCAATTCTCAGCCTCAATGTCATTATTCACCCCCTTGGAGCAGTCATGTTTGTATTTTGTTGCTCTGTTAAAAGAGTCTTGACAGAGTCTTTGGCTAGTTGACCATGACAGCCAGAATTAGAACAAAAAAGTGATGAGCAAGTTCCTCCTGGGAAATTCGCCGACTTCATTCGCCAACTGAAGAATATTCAGCCGACAACGAACCTGTTGAATAGTTTACGCAATCAGCAACCCGAAGGAACGATGGAAAGCAGTGCATTCCATGATACAGAGTAGACAGCGACTCCATAAAGTCTATTAAAAAAAGAGCACTTTAACTGATGTTCCTCCGACCATTCCGTTGAGGCCGGCCTGGTACAGAATGAGTTCGTAGAGAAACCGACATCGTGACCATCTTCAGGGGAAAGGTCAACACAGAGAGTAATCGATTACACCCTAAAGGTGCAGACGCAGGAAAATGCCATTTCAAGACGCTAGCTAGCTATACAAACCTTCGTGGCTTCCGTCGGCTCCGTGAGGAACCGAAGTGAATTTGGACAAGACAGCCCGAGGATAACGGGACCCTCAAGATATGTACGTATCACTTTGCGCTCTCCTCACTACCGCACGAAAAAAAGGGTTGAGAATGTCAATATTTCGCAGATATCTGAAAGCGTGAGAATTTCACTGTACTGTACAAAGTTCATGTTCAAAGCCCAGAGGGGCGAAAGTCACCGTTGAGAGCTGGAGCAATCGCATGAGATAGTGCAATAGTGCGAGGAGGCCACGGTTGAACTCTTACCAAGCTACACGATTTGTGAGTTTCAGATACTCGACCTACATTTTGTATTCATGTAATGTCAAATTGAAATAGCTCGTGGCCAGGGAACTGCCGATTCAGATGTGGAAGTTATGCCAGCGAAAACATCAGTTCAAGTTGACGGGCTGTTTCCTTATATTCTCTCCAATGCCGCTATCATGATGAAATATCGGAATACAACCAAAAAAAAAAAACCCGTACCGTTTGAGTCTTGCTGTGACTCAATGTCAATCATTCACAATAGTACACTTCTCATCATCGTTAGCAAGGTCCTGTGTGAAGCTTGAAGTGACACCAGACAACGAAAGAACGCCATAGTCTATTCACCTTTTGGGTGTCATGCCTTATGGAAGATTAGAAAGTTACAAGTGGCTCTAAAAATGAAGCGTCAACCCCCAAGGTCAGTTAAGGAGCAGCACATGGAATCATGATTCATTCCCAGGCAGCGTTGGTGGTGTAATATATCAAGATACAATGGAGTATACTATCAACTTCACCAAAGGTAGATTCCACTTGCACGTATTCAAGCTCAAGAGTGTAATGTTAGTGCTGCTCGAGGCTGACAATGCCTTGCTAACTAAGATGGATCAATCTGCAGCACCATCACAGAAAGATATACATGCTTTCCAAGAAAACCATGACATACCCTGTAGCAGTTTCGAGTTCCCTCCAGAGAACCAAGGTCGAGGACGGATGGGGGAAAACTGTGTTGACGGGAGAGTATGTGCTCGATCAAGACAAGCCTCTCTCTGCGTTGTCACTTTCTCACAAACGAGGAGCGTCTCCCTCCGAGCTAGCTATGGAACCCAACAACAACACACATCCTCGACAAAGGTGCTATTCTCGCAATTCCACCCTCGTAGCAACCAACTGTCAAGGAACTTGGGTTGAAAAAAAAATTTCTGACGGGGCTATGAGGAAAAATTGGGTCATGAGTCACACGAGTTTCAAGGTGTTTGCATTGACATGGCTGCATGGATTAAACCACACCTTATTTTTCAATGCCCTGGTGTTTGCTAAAGAAAGAAAGAAAAAAATTGAAGGGATACACCATTACCCGCTTTTCGAAGGAATATTCAATGCTACGAGACATCGCATATAGTCTGCACCAGGTTACGAGGTATTGATGCCCAAGGTATACCGCTTTTAGATGGAAAACAATGCCCACACGGTCACCGCCACGTAACGAACCATCGGGTTCATCTGGGCATGCAGAAGATAGGTCTAGATTTTTCTATCGGAAGCGTGAAATTCGGTTAGGCAAGCTAAACACCACCCCTCTCCCCCCCTCAGGGGGGGAGCAGGGGATACGATATGTCATGGACCAACGTGCAGCCGAGACGGCACTTGAGTTTCGGTGCAGTTCATTGTGGGAAAAAAACCCGAACTGACAGAAAACTGATGCAGAAGAGCGGTCTTCTCTTGAGAGGCGGTGGCCCCTGATGATGATGATGACGAAATTGCCTGAGAGTTAATGTTCAAACCGCATTGGGCCCAACAGACGAAGACAAGCGAGGATGATGGCGGATGCTCATTTTGCCACTGAGTGGAGCAGAGATCATCAGCACTTGCAAGGTGGACGCCGGAGAGACGCTGCTTATACCCTAAGGCTAACAGACGTGTTTAGACTTCCTTCGTAGATGAGTCTATAGAGTCCACTGCAGAGGCTGAAGCACGTTTAGACGTTGCTGGCTCGGCGAAGCGTTGACAACGCAACGAAGCAGTCTTGGAGCAATTGAGAGTAAGACCAAAGCCGTTTTGTAGGGAAGAATAGGATAATGTGCAAAGGGTGTGGAATCTTAGATGTGTGCTGGTTGAAAATATAGTATTCATCTCCTGGAGTTTGCAATCTGATAACACCAATTCTCTCCTACTGAGTTATCGTGGCGCGTGACGAGCAAAGTATACGAATAATCAAGGGGGCAAAAGTCTTTAACCAACTAGAGGTGGAGGTATGCTTTCAGCTCTGGCGTTTAAACCAGGGACCTGACGGCGGTTTATACAACTAGAGATGCAAGAATGACTCGGTGATCAACACGAGTCTAAACAAGGGGGGAGAGGTTCTGGAAGAAAGACGAGAGGTTTTAGGCAGGTGCTGACAGGCAAGACATGTCTAAGAATGTAGCTTAGGATAGTTTCAATGAGAAACCGAGTCTGACGTCCCTATCGACGATGGTGCTGTGCCGCTGGTTTGGAGGGACAGTGAGTTGACGAAGGAGATGTCAGGCGTAACCGTGCGGTTTCGAACACACTGACAAGCTTACTCCAGTCGTGTCGTCAACTCGACATTCCTCATAGTCCATGGATCACACATCATCGAACATTCAAACACAAGACACGCGCACACACATGCACACATACACACGCACTGATCCAAGTCACTTTGCTTCTGACCACACCATCTTGCTCCTTGGTGCGTCTCTCGGATCAGCCCTCCGTCAGACGCAGCCACTCACCCACGACCACGGTTTCAGCACCAAGGGACACCAACGTCAACTACTATTCCCCGCCCCTCCTCGTCCCCCCGGTCCCATGTCATCCATCCATCCCCCTCCCCGGGGCACCGGCACAAAGGATGGAAACCTTCTCTTCCTCGTTCGTCTTTCACACGTGGACGGGGTGGGACAACACGACCGCAAGCATGAAAAAAAAGACACCCATGGCGGCGCGGCAACTCCTTTCTCACGCGTTCATGAGGGTCCGTCTAAAGAAAGAAGCGGTCTGCGAGAGAACTTTGACGATTCGACTTTTTTTTTTTTTTTTTTTTTTTGTTGGCCCCCCCTCCCCGTCTCTCTCTCTCCCCGGGGACGCTAAGAAGTGACCGGGGTGGCTCTGTTGGCATTCTCAAGCGAAAAGAGCAGAGGCCGGGGGTAGGTATCTGCACGTTGTCTTGCATCGTGTGGGTTTTGCTGTAGCAGAAAGAGGCAATCGGCTTTTCTCCGCCCTGACACGGACGTTTCAAGCTCGGGGAGGTAGGATTCGATGAACAGTCCCTTGGCTGTCACTTTTTTTTTCTCCCTCGCGCTCCTTGACCCCTTGTCCGCCTCGCCTCCACTTGGGAGCGTCGTGGGGAGGTGACCGACATTGATAGTCTACATGTCATGTAGGTTGATTCATGCGAGGAGCCCAGGCAGACAGGGAAATCCTGACGAACGTGATCTTCATTCAACGGGGTTGGACCTTGGGCGGGAAACGAGGGCATCATGGATTTTTGACCACCGTGCAAGACACCAAAAAAAAAAAAAAAAAAAACTGGCTCGGAGCTATGGCCACGCCGTGGGCCTAGCACCCTAGCATTCGCAGACTCGTACATTAACGTGATCACGGTCGTTTTTTTCTTAACACTTTGTCCTCGCTATCAGCCCTGGGGCTGGTTAGGAGGCTGGGGAAGAGGGGGATGCCAACACGGACCCCAAGGTGAACAGAGACAACGACAGCCGTAGCCTTTGCTTTGCATACCCGAGCCGGGTTTCATGGTGTTTGTTCCTCTCCAATCGCCAAGCTCCGGAACCACGTCAGTTACCGGGAACAGACGCCCAGCCCGAGCAGGATGAACCGAAAAAAGAGTCGAGACAAGCCCCCCAGGGCTGAGGCGGTGAGGCCTGACATCGGTTTGCTCTCGCAGGCTGGGATTTGAGTCTTCGTCACGATAATGGGAGGGAGGCAGAGGCTTCGAGGCGAAAAGAGGCAGCGCCGTTCGGCCAACTGGTTCGTCTACGCATGAGCAGGGTTATTCGCAGACCACATTGCGGTCGGTAGTTGGATAGAAATGGGGACAATGGCAGACACCAACCATTTCAATGCCCCATCCTTGTGTATCTTTTTTTTTTTTTCAACTGCCCCTCCCCCCTTTGGGGGCATGGGCTCAGAAGGATGCAGACGGTTCGCCTCCTTGGGTCGAGAAACCCAAACCCACGCGTACCCACCAGACTAGAATCACATACATACATACATCTTCACTCACATAAGGACCCGGTAATGGGACAGGGACAGGGACAAGTGGCCATGCGTCTCGCCTCGATTCGCAAATGCCTCTTCCATGCTCCCCGCTCTGACTCTCGTGCTGCGTCTGTCCCCTCCCCCCACTCGCCTCGAGGCTGAGATCCCCCATACTGGGCGGTGAAGCTCGCCGCCTTCCAGGAGGCGTGGGCGGTGTGTGATGCGAGAGCAACTCGAGGAGTAGGAGGAGCAGGAGCAGGAGCAGGGCGTGGCTGTACGAGTCGTGCCGAAGCCTTGCATCGGGGCAGCCTGACAGAAGGGAACCACACCCAGAAGCAGCAGGACCCGAGGCTGGGGGAGACTTGAAGGGAGCTCGGAGCAGGAGAGCACCTGTTCGCGGGGGGAGGGGGGAGGCTACTGTGCAAGTGACAGCCGGCGACGGCTGGTTATCCATCTACACACACTATTCTGCGGTCTAGGGTGTCGGGGATTCTCTCCCCTCCCCCCTCCCCTCCCTTCTTTGGCGTGCGGTGACTGAACTGGGCTGGGCTGGCCGTTGGCTTAGCCCAAGTGCAAAAGAAAGGCGTCTGTGTGCTCGGATCGGAGCGGCGCGGGAGGGAGCGAGCGAACAGGTGGATCTCTCAGCTCTGGCGTAGTCGGCAGTTGTGGGTTTCCTCTCGCTCTTTGAACCATGGCGGGCTTGGGCGTCGTGGGAGGGGACGAGACGCGCGAGCGCGAGTCGAGTGCCTCTGACGATCCGTGCTGGAGGCAGGGTTGACGAGGTCACGATGGCATCCTTTTTGGGGCCAGACGTGTTCGTTGAACGTTCCAGATAAGCCTTAGCACGCGTAACCGATTGGAAGAGGAGGGGCGTTGCCCAAAGATCCATTTCATTTATTCCCTGGGCAGGGACCAAAAAAAAAAAAAAAAAGAGAAAAAAAAAGAAGAGCGGGATCCCCTGGCCACGGGATGAAAATAGTGTCCCCTGTCACTTGCAAAGGCCAGAAAAGTACAGTACATCATGCTTGGCTGCTCCATCGGCCGGAAAGTCGATCCATTGCCTGTGATTTGCCAATAGCGTCCACAAGAAACCTGGAAAAAACCCAAAAAAGCCATAGGCCCCAGATGCCGGGCCCTTGGTTCGGCCGTGATGGAGCAGGAGGAGCGACAACAACCCCGGCCTTGTAGGCGGGCTGCCTAGGTTAGCATTTCATCCAAGCCATTGGATTGGGAACTGGGACTAGGCTAGCGGAGCCGGTAGCTTCGGGGTCGCGCGAGAGGGTATCCGTAAGTGGCAGAGGGCGAGTGTGTGTGTGTGAGAGAAAGAGACGTCAAGTCTGTGCTTTCCCTGGTTCAACATCTGTGCGCCACTCCTCGTAGGCCCATCGACCGGCAGTTCCCAAAACCTCGCAGCCTCTCACCGTCCATTGGATCACCGGGTCAATACTGATGGGCAAGCTCATGGGACGCCCATCTCCGCATCTCACCCAACCACCAATCCCCCCTCCCTTTCCCCTTCTTTCCTCCCTCCTCCCCTGGAAGGAGCGATGTCCACCGAGTTGAAACCCGCGTGTGATCAATGTATGTACATGGCATATGCGGAAAGAGGAGAGATGAGCGCGGCGGCGAGGCGTCAGATATGTCAGCCAGTGAGGCTCTTTGCTGGCCCATGTCAAATGACGGCAACAGGCACACACCCCCCTGGGAAAACATCTCCAATAATGAGGCGTAGTGTCAAAGTTAGAATCCCACAATGCCTTTGTCAACTCTATAGCTTAAACTCGTACAGATCTAGGCCCCCGGTCCCAACATCGACGCGGAAGACAGCCCCCCCGTATTCCTTGCTGAGCCCTTCGCCCTCCTCGTCTGCCGCCGTCGTAATCACGAGCTCTGTGCCCACGAACTGCACACACGTAATGTTACGCGTCGGCAGTTGCACCTCGCCCACGAGTGCGCCCCCGGGGCTGATCTTGAGCACCCTCCCCTCGCCGTAGACTGCCTGCCAGATGTTGCCGTCGACGTCGACGCGGAACCCGTCCGGCTCGCCGGGCCCGTCGTGCTGGTAGAGGAGGCGCTTGTTCGCCACGGCGCCCGTCTCCAGGTCGTAGTCCAGCGCCAGGATCTGCCGCGCGGACGAGTGCGTAAAGAACAGGGTGCGGCCGTCCGGCGAGAAGCCAGGGGTGTTGGGGATGGTGAGGCCGGTGAGGACCTCGTCCCGCGAGTTGGCGTCCATGCGGAAGAGGGCGCCTGTTGCACAGGTTAGCTTACGGCCTTGCCGTGAGACAATATGGACACGAGGGAACAGGCAATAAAAAATTCCCCGAGGGGGCGAGGGAAACGAGAGCTTGCGACTGGGTTTGCTTTCAACACCCCCCCGGGCCGGAAGCGCTCCTAGCTCTGGTGCTGCGGAGTGGCGGCGGCGTCTAATAATGGGGAACGGGAGTATCGTGATATGTAATTGTCAAAGAGCCGCGGGAACTCACCCTCGGCCTGGAAGGGCCCTAGCCCAAAGTCCGTCATGGTCCCGAGCAGGAACCGTCCGTGGGGGTCGGCCGCGCCGTCGTTGCTGCGGATGCGCTCGTTGTGCGGCTCATTGAATGGCTTGATGATCTCGTAGGTGCCCTTCTTGACATCCAGCACGGCAAGCCCATACTTGACGCCCAGCAGGATGCGGTCGCTGGGGTCCACGCCCGCGATGTCGGCCGTTACAGTCGGGCAGACATCGAGCTGCAGAGTGGTCAGGGACGAAGGGCCCTCGCTGACGGACACGCGGTGTAGCTGCTTCTTGCGAATATCCACAAAGCGGACCGTGTTGGTCTTCTTCTCAAAGAAGGGTCCTTCGCCAAGGAGGCAGTGTGGTTCCAGCCAGGGCTTGTCCACCTTCCACTGTTGCAGGTTGGCCATGGTGATGATGATGCTGATGCGGCTTGCTACCTCTTGGTTGGCTGTTCTTCTGAAGCGGGTAATTCCCAGGCGCCAATCGAGCTGTCCAATCTCTCTAGGCGCTCTATGCTAACACGTCAATGTGCTGTTGTTGAGTTGCGGCTTTTGCTTGACGATGCGATTAGGGGTGCGGGCAGTGGCGGGGTTGATATGCCCAAAACGCAGTCAAACGATGGGGCACGTCTCGGTCCGGCTCGGGCGAGAAACCGAGCTCGTGAGCCAAAGCGGAGCTCCTCTTGCAAGCAGGCCAATTCCAGGGCAAATGTTTGGGACTATGAACGGCATATCACATTGCGCGGGGCGATAGGAGGAATTTAATGCAACGCAGAACCGTCATATATCTTTTGCGCAACTACTTGAATGAAGTTGAAAATGCATGCGGAGGTGGTGGTATGACGTCCGGGCCCGAGCCTCCGGGACCGGCGGGCCTCAAATCCGGCCGCCGCCTCCACAACCTCCAAAAACCGATGCACTTCGCCCACGATTATGCACGGCGGGACGGCTATCTATGCTTATCAATTCATTTGTGGTAGGTTTGTGCATCGGGATTTCTCCCGAAACACCCAGCCAAGTTACGCGAGAGCAGCAGAGGGATCCCTGCGAGATATTGCGACGGCCTCGACAGCGGCGGGCTGTGTCAAGCCCCAATATCTAAGACGCAATGATCGGCCCCCTTCTGAGCCAAGAATCCGGGGCAGCGAAAAGGGGGGGAGATGTTCGTTTACAGTCACCAATAGTGGTTTGTTGTGCATGGCAGCCGACCAACAGATAAGACTAAACAACCAACAAGCTTTTTTATTTCCTTTTGCACATTCGCTCGGTGGCGAGTGCGGTGGCCGCCGCGGGGGGCCTGGTCCTGGTCCTGGCTGGTCCTAGCTGTGGCGTCCGTCCTAGGCAACCTGCTGCAACAATCTCACCTCTCTTCGAAACCCGTTCCGGACTGTCGGGTCCAAGCAGATGCAGTCGAGCAAAACGCGGTTGGGGATTGGAGAGTTTGCCGCTTGGGCGTGGCAAGTCTGGGCTCCCGAGGGGGTACGCGGTTGAATATTCTGTGTTGGTGCCACCGCTGCCTACTGTAAAAGTGTGGGCTCGTCCTGCTGTCATAGCCAGATCTGACGTTACACTGTGACGGGAAAACACGAGACCAAGGCCCGAACCTACCTACATGTGCATTAGGATAGATGGGGATTTGGCCCTCGTCAACTCATACACATTGGTGATCGACGAACCTGGATCGACTTGCCGGTGTGACTAAAATGATGAGATGCGCCCTAGTGAAGTTTGTTTCCAGCACGTTGGCTTGGCTGGCGAATGGTGACGGGGATGCAATCGCCAGTGTGACTGCCACCTGACGCCTGGGATACTCATTTTCCGCTGCCGTCGTGGCGCGCGCGCTATCATGGGGAAACCGGCGTTAAAGACGACCCATGATGTCTCCGATCGTGACGAGAACAGCTCATGCTCGTATTCCCTGCACTCAGCACATGCTTATCCGGAGATCCACCACCTCGGGCATGGCAGAAAGAAGTCGTCGATATTGTGCGAGAAACACCAGTCTCGATACGATGCCGTCCAAAATAATCAAGTTTTGCACGTGGCTCTGAGACGCACACAAACCTTTGCCTCATCATGTTTGCTTTTGCCCACCACCCCTTGCCCTCCCCCCCCCCTCTTCCTCTCCACATGCAGCAAATTTTCTGTGGATAAAGACTTGATTGCCTGTTGATGACGATGGCTGCTGATGAAATCTCGACTGGTACTAACCAGTCAGCCCTTGTTTGTTTCCAAAAACAAAACCCATCCTTGGAATGGGATAGGGATAGGGATGGCTTTGGCCCACGGGTCCAGCTAACCGCTCCAAACCAGCGGGAGGCCCGCTTTCACCTTGAACGATTCCGCACTCCACAATTCCGGCTCCGCCCTGGGCTCTCAGCCAGCTCGAGAGATGCAAGGTCCAAACAGCCAGCCAGCGGGCGGGTGATGTGATAAGGCCCATCACCAAAGGCCCCGACCAATTTCCACCTCAGGCGCCGCAACCCAACATGCACCTTCTCACCTTTTCCAAGGGACCGCCAGCAGAGAGGGCATCACTTCTCCTTCAGGCTGAAGAACATGGGAGGGCGGCGGGGGGGCTCATCAGGTCGTCATCGGGCACCAACACCACCACCATCATCGCGCAGGCAAACCATACACTCTGACATACAGACAGGCACACGCGCGCGGATACATTGGCAAGCAGGACGACAACGCAGCAAACGGACAGCTCAGCCCGCAGTGCCTGCATGTAGGTAAGGCCGGCAGAGCAGGAGTGCACCGAAGACAAGACACACACCGCCATGCTGTCATGCCTCGAGCAGCAACCTGCATCAGCACGCAAGGCGAGCGAAGCGGGCAGAGGAACCGTTGGGTGACGGCATCCGGGCACGACCTGCATGGTGCTCCGCACGCGCAGGCATATACGCACTTGGCGCTTGTGCCGGTCACTCGTTATGATGCGTCAGTGCATCGCCGCTGCATTGTTGGCAACCCGATGCAAAGAGGGGGATCCTGCATGAACCAGGCCCCGGCCGCCCTCCTGGCGAACCGCAGGCAGCACAGACGAAACGATGCAGGCATTGCGCATGTATGTGTGCCCTCGGGGTAGCGCCGGTACTGGGCGGCCAGGGGGCGGGCCAGCACATCACCAAGGAGGTGAGGACGACAGGGCAGGGACTATTAGGTGCAGGACGCAAATGCATGCCATAGATACATACCGTCACTCGTTAGCTAGGATTTTTTTTCCCTCCCCCCAAGCGGGCCGCCTGGCTGATTGCTCGTTTTGACCGCTGGGATGCCTTGGTCACGGGAGGTCAAGGGCCCATGATCGCCGCTGCTAGACAAGGGTGACTCGTCGAGCAGCCATCTCGAGGCCAAGCTGATCGCCTCAGCGTCCTCAGGCGAACAGACGGGCGGTGGGGGTCCAGCGGGCAAGGCAAGACAAGCTAGAATGGATGACGCCTAGATGGAAACGAGACGAGAGGAAACAGAGAGGGCCCAAAAAGGCGAGAAGGGAGGCCTAGCAAGGTCTAGCAAACGGCGGCTAATTAATAAACGTGACGGGGGTTTTGGAGATGGTAGCTAGAGGCAAGTTATTAGCTCTGGCATGGGGAGGTACACGAATGTACTGTACCCTCAGCCGGTCGCTCGCGAGCATTCCAGCAGGCATCGTCCAGCTACTACTAGGGACGGCCCGGTCTAAGAACGGCCATGAAAGCGCGTGTGACGGCTCGATTGGGACCTCGTCCAGAGCTGGAACGGGCAAGGCACCAGAGGCAGAACACCCAGATTGTCCTGGTACGGCACTGTACGGAGTCCCGCTGGTAGGGATCTGGCCTGTTGACTCCAGAGATTGCTTATTTATTCCGTCTCATCTGCGTCCCATTTTTCGGATGCCCGTCGTGACAAGGCTGGATCCTGTCGTATCGTATTAAATGAGAGGCACGCCAATTCGTCTAATTACCACTCCCCTCACCTTATGAGTGACGTCCCTGTTTGGCGAGACTGACGCTGCCCGGCCTCCCCGTAGCTGCCGAAGCCCGCCACTGTAGTGGGCGTTCACCCCAAGATCAGAGGGCGCATCATCTGGCCATCTGGTTCAACACCATAGCCTAGACGTTGAAGCTGCATGTGGTGCATACACCCAGGATTGGTCTTCGTGGTGCCATTCACCCGCTAGTATTCCCCACTGCCGTCACCCCCAACCAATATTTTAGCACTTCTGGGTCACTCTCATTTGCCGGTCACAGCAGAGAGTCCCTAATGATTTCTAGCCCATCACGAACTGGAGCCCAGTCTTATTATTAGTTAGTAATGTCTAGGCCTGCGGCAGCTATGAGATGCCAAACACGCCCCGTCCCGTCCAGTTTTCGGCGCCGCAGACTGCGGCTGAGTCTCCTGCTGCTGGGGCACATAGCATACGCATACATAGCTATTGATGTGATCATGGCAAGCCACACATCGTCAAGATGCGGGCCTCTTCACATTGCTACCGTTGCCAAACCATGCTAATTTCGCTGTCCTGAAGCTTCATTTCCTGGCCAGCTCGTGACCGGCTACCGGGAGACCACCATGACCATGGCCAGGGAGGCAGCATCACCTCATCCCAGCCCGCACCGGGCCACCCGCAAGATGGAAGCTACCATCGAAACCGTCACTATTTCCAAGTCTCCCGGTCCCGTTGGTCTACCGGCTTCTGGGGTCAAGGGTCAAAGGGCCATCCGTTGGCCCCTCCCCTTCCCGGCGACAGGTAGGCAGCGCACATACCATTTGGCATCCCCAACCTAAACCATGAACTTGTGCGGGAGGGAGCCGCTGTCTTTTTTACCAGATCTTGCCGCGGCAAGGCTCAATAAGGCCGAGCCTCGACGCCAGTGGTGCTTTCTTTTTTTTTCTTCTTTTTTTTTTTCTTCTTCTTTCTTTTCTGTTGGCGGCTACTGGCGTCTCCGGGGATAGCAACTAGTATTGATCCCGACATGTTGATCGCGCATCCGCTTCCAGATCATAGCTTGTCGTGATCAAGTCCGATATTGAGCCATGTACCTTGCGCGTGACATACGTAATAACCCATGGCGGGTCGCACACCGATGAAATCTCCCTAGCCTGGCCCCAACCATCGCATCGGAATAGGCGTCTGGTGCCAACAAGGACCTACTGCAGTAGTGGTCTCGCGGCTAGGCACACATCGTTGTGGGAAGCTGCATATTGGCCACAGCCGGGCCTTGCAGCTCTGGCTGGACAAGGGTTGTATCCCAGCCGGCCCCTACCTAGTCGTACATGCATGCTCGACATGAGCCATCAGAACTAGAACTGTCTTGGGAATTTGTTCCCATTGCTTTTGCTTTTTGGTTTTCGGTGTACCTGCAAAACGGATCGGTGTCCTCTCTTCGGACCACCGATGCATGCACCCCCTTCGGCACGCTACCGTGCGCATCAATCCATTCAATTGAGGAGAAGAGATGACACAGTACTGGTGCCATCCACCATGGGGTGGTAGGCAATTGCACCGAGCCGTTTGCTGCGAGACACGTGCACCACCCTCGACACACATGGCCAACTATCGACTAGTTCTCGCTTCGCCAGCTGATAGTTGCAACCCAAGGATGCAGAGCTGCCCATACATATGTGTGAAGTTAACAGGGCACCGCGGCAGCTGAGGCGTGTGGGGATGCGAACGACACAGTAGGTGCAGTGACAAGTAATCGAGTTGGGCAGCTTGGTGGTTCAGGCATAATGTGATGTCAAGGAGGCGGTTGAGACTTTTGACACGAAAAGATGATAACTGACGGCTGACGGGATTCACGGACGAGGCACGGAGCAGTTTTCCCCTTGTTGCCGTTTTTGTTTTTTTGTTTTCACGGCCCCCTCGATACATGAGCTATTCATGCATCCCAGGTCGGTTTCGGTGTTTGGCCGGAGCGAGGCTGCTGGGTGATTATCAGTCAGGGTGGTCTCCGCCGCTCTGCCATTGTGTGGTACAGATCTCAGTGATGCGTAGTGGCACCGAGCAGGATGAGGCAAGGTAGCCTGTTGTGCTGAGTCGTGGTGTGGTGCGGAAACGTCGTGCGGACTTGCGGCAGGCAATGGGGAAGCAGGTCCAAACCTACCCGGGTTAAATTAGCAGCGCAGCGCATGTACGATATGTCACAGCGAGCATGAGGAGCGGACGAGGCGTTGCGCGTAGTTGTCCATCTAAAATTGGGCAACGATGAAAAAGAAGCGATTGACTTGCGTTACTCAGTCATGCGAGTGCTACCTACCCAAAAACCATGCGAATGTGGTTTCTGCTTAGTCGCGACCGACCGACCTACCAAGGAAGGCGGGAGGGAGGGTAGAGCAAGGAGTGCGACGAGTAGGTAGACGCCATCTCGAATAGTACCTGCAACATGGTTTCTTTTGAGAATTTCCTTTTTGTTTCACATTTTCTAATCCTTCCACCCGCTACGTCTGCCATTGTCTATTGTACTTGGTACCAGCAGACGCCAATGGACCGCAATTGCAATCTGGACATGGCGATGAAAATGGTTCTGCGCTGCGCTGCGCTGCCTTGCCTTGGCTTCTTCTTCAGCTACGGCGACGATGCAGATGGCATGCGGATCCGTCTCACCCTACAGTGTTCCTCGCGCCTCCTACCCGCGTCCCCCATATTGATACGACGCAAGTGTGCTACCTTTAGTATACTCTGGTCTGAACTGTGCAACGTAGCTAGCTCCCCGTTGTTGGCTCCACGGGGGGTGTGGCATGCAGCGCTGCCTCACCCTCTGCGTCACCACACCCGCACGTCCCCAAAGCAAGACATCCCCATTCCCCATGTGGCTGCCGGCGCTTTTTGCTTTCTTTTTTCGGGTTTCCATTCAACTCCGGTTGCCAAAGGGCTTGCGATTGTTTGTCTCACGGCCAGCATGGGCTCCCCTTCCCCCCTCTCATCCGCGAGTTAGCCCAGAACATGGCAATGGGCATCTGGATTGAGGTACAAACAACCATCGATGCTGGACACCATGTGGGTGGCATGGTGCCTTGAGAAAGCGTGGGATTCGACGCGGACCGTGACAGACCAGCCAGTCAGCCAGCCAGCCATCCCGCCGTCCCGCCATTCCCGTGGTCGCCGATGCCATGTTGTGCCATGTCATGCTGTCCCCCCCTCCTAGCTCTGCCCTCGTCGGGTGCTGTGCCTGGGAAGGTAGCCAGTCCGCATCCGTGGTGGTGCCTAGCTATGACTCCTTTTGGCTTTGATCCCCATGCTCCTCCCGACACGGAATCTACAAAGTACAGTAGGGCAAAGAGCAGATGCAGTCAACCTCTTCATGCATGGCCAACAGACCAACCGGGCCCGGCAACGTACCAGACACTGACAGCATCAGAAGCTTTGCTCGCGAGCCTAGCAAAGAACAGGGAGGTGGCCGGGGAATCACCCACTCAGAACACCCCAAAGGCTGGGATGGATTGGCCCCCAGTCAACCGGGGCGGACCACCCAAACCCACGGACGCGGAGCGAGCGGCGGCGATCGCTTTTTCTTCCATGTCTGCCCCGTAGCCAGTAGAGACCTTCTGGTGCGAGAACGCTTGTTCTTCGCCAGCGTCTTGTCGTCTCTTCTCTCTTCTGCAAGGCGCAACGCACATTGCTTTTTGGCCTTCCCGAGAGGGCGGTCATTTGGTTCCTAAAGCCTTTAGCCCGCTTCAACTTAGACCATGTCCGCATCCACATCCAGCCAACAAAGTCGCATACCCGCAGACACCAGGTTGCCGTTCCCGCTCTGCTGCGATGTATGCTTGTTAGTGACCCTCTGCATCGCATCAGACAAGTAGCGCGGTACCAAGCATGTTCGAGGGCACCACCGAGGTTCGTGGGATGAGTACCCAACCCAGCCTCATGTGCGTGTGCGTGCGTGTGCGCGCGTGCGAATGGTTCGGTGGTGCCCTGTCTGTCACCCAGCTTCGACGGCCCACGGCCAGCACACGCCGCGAGCTTCTGGGCCAGTCCTGCTTGGGCGGCGCCCTGTTGACCGCCTCTGTTTGCTGGCCATCCCCTTGGAGCCCGCCCGCCTCGAGCTAGGGCGGTGTCGAGGCCAAACTTGCAAGGGCGCTAATAACTCTGGATGGTTCTGCAGCGCGCAGGGTTTGCCTCGGTGCTCCTCTTGACGACGGGCTGGCGGGTAGCCATCCCCTTGGTTCCGGGCGTCTAGCTTGGCTGCCGAAATGGATCGTCGCTCTCTCAAGTCACCCGTCCATTACCAGCATCTTGGATGTTGGGGACGGACCCGGAGCTCTGGCCTGGTGCGGTCTCGCCTTCTTTGACGAACACACCGACTGTCGCTTCTGGTTCGGGCTTGAGAAGAGAACCAAGAAGCAAAGTTGACACCTGCCGACCAGAAGGTACAAGCAGCTCACCGTGTCATTAGGGTCCGACCTCAATGGTAACCCATCTAAGCCCTGTTACAGGCTTGGCAGCGCGGAGACCTGGTATGGGTCCAGATGGGTCTACCCCCTGCTACGTATGTACATACATGCTGGCCGCGCCCCGTTCCTGGTCACCAATACACCCTTGTCGACACGTTAATGTGGTGGCCTCTGATGAGCTATTCTGTCGTTAGGCCCATTCCCGTCAGGTCCCGGTCTCCTACAGAATGCTCTGGCGAGGCCCCTGGTCATGCTCTCGACGGTTCTCTGGCAGGAAGTCACATTGCGGGACCCATGATGTTCTGAGCCAGGCTCCCCCCCGCTCTCGGGTTGGGGTGATAAGAGACGGGGGTGGGAGATGTCATCTTTCAGAGTGCAGCAAAGAAGGAAAAGAAATCATAGTGACTGTGGCTTGTCTCCATATAGTCCCAGCTTCACTCTAACAAGGGTCTTTTTTTTTTCCCTTGCTGGCCTGCCTGTGTGGTATCTTACATCATTTCTTTGCTGGTCCAAGACCGGGCTTGGCCTCGTTCATCTACTACCTTCGTCGCTTCTTTTTCTTCTCTTGCTCTGCCCACGCCTCGAAGTTCAAGGCTGTCGAAACTTTTTCGTCGTCTGTGTTCGCTTCCAACCATCTGCTGGCATTGGATTGTTTATTGGGTTACATCTACGGTACGACCAGCCCTACTTCATCCCACTCCAGCTGGGCGTGTCACCCTCAACTCAAAAATATTTCCGTCTGCTGCAAGACTCGTTGTTGACAGGCGCTGGCAAGGCCAATTATTACAAGAACAGGGCGAACGGATTTCTTTGGCTGGTGCTTCACCAATCCGCCAGCTGGTTTTGGTGCTCCACGCTCGTCGGCCATTCACAAGGACGAAGCTCATCTTGAGGAGCCTGATTTGCCGGTCACGCTGCACCTCATCGTTCCCCCTGCCAGGTTGACTGGCAACCACCACTGGTACCTCAGTTCTTTTGATGACGAGTTCCGCCTGAATCGAGACCGGCGCTTCTCCCAATCGCCTGAACACCCTCGTATCAGACCCATCGTGGCGACTCCTGCCGCTCCGGCCCATCTTATTCATCAACAGCCAGCCACGCCTGGGGCATTCTATTCTCTGGGAGGGACCGCACTTTCTCTTGACGCATATTACTCGCTTCCCGGCCAAAGCCGCCCGAGCTACATTAATTACAGTGGCTAGGAAGGGATCCAGGATCCTCGTCAGTTCCATCTTGTACAAAGACGACGGCAGGATCAGGTAGTCCAGTTCTTAGACCCGGACACCTCCTCACTCTCAAAACTGGCGTTCGCGACATCGCCATCTGATAACTTTGCACCGAATCGGGACTGTTTGGGTATCAATCCCCAGCGAGTCCCCAACCACAACACACTCAACCTGGCGATCCAGTCGGCAGGCCTGTGGCCACAGGCACAAACCACCCGGGGCAGCCCCAGCCCTGCTGCAACCGATTCAACCGGCGCAACACCGAACTCCCCACGAACTCCTTCATCACCCACCTGGCCGCCTCAGGGTTTTTCACTACAGCAGCCCAAGTCAAAGGACATCGCCCAACCGTCGTTGACTGGAGCTGAGGAGGGTCGATGTGCCGGTCCCCGCGGCCAGGAGTGCGAAGGCGATCAGGTCCCGATGTCACAGGTTGGACCTGCGCCTCATCATGCCTCGCGTCGCTCCTCAAGGTCTCCCATCGATGATGAACAAGTCTCTCCATCTGCGGCAAGATACAGAAACCACAGCGGTGACTTGCGACAGGACCTTGGCGACGTGCCTTATACGAATGGGGACAACAGAACCCAAATAGTTCCCCCAAGGACTCTGGGCGTTCACAATATTCTAAATCCTTCTGAGCCACACCCCTTGGTTCCGGGAGGCAACACTAATCTTCCACCAGTTTCGAAGCCTCTAGAGGCCGAGATTCCTACATCAACCCCTGGGCCCTTTGCTGCGGCGCGGCCCTTCTCGACCGGACATTCTGCATCGATATCGCTTCCTGGGACACCAGTGGGTGCTATGACACCTCGAGGCGGGACAGCTTCTGAGCGCAACTCTCCGACGACCGCATACCCCTTCCCTGCAATGAGCAACCCGAGAAAGAAGCTAAGCCCCAGACCCCCACGAGCCATGAGTTTAAGTCATGGCCAGGCGCCGCATGGCTTGGACCCTCGCCCCCATCCTTCGTTACCAAGCATGTCGCCGGCAAAGCGACCTTACGAGAGCGACATTGAGGAGCATCGATCTCAGCTCCCGGGGCTGCACCACCCTATGGGAATGCCCCAAGGACCCTCCGTTGGGATCCCGCCTTCGGCAAGACCACTGTCACAGCCTTTAATACCATCCCCGGGTCACGCGCCTCCTTCAACCCTCCCACCTACTAGTGCTCCGGGTCGACATCAGCCCCACGCTATGCAAGCACAGGCTCCAATGCCTCCCGGAATGCCAACAGCGCGACCATACTCGACCGCGCCACCTGTGAACGAATCTTCCGCGCCTTGGACCGAGATGATACGCCGCCACGGCCTGGGTGGGGGGATGATTGGCCCCGACGCACAGCAAGCATTCATGACACTGCCTGGCAGCGATACCCCAATCCCAGTGCAGGTAGACTACTCGCAAGCGTCTAAAAAGGCGGACGAAAAGCGCCAGCGGAATGCGGTGGCATCAACACGGCACCGAAGGAAGAAGAAGATTATGCTGGAAGAAAACACCAAACAGCTGCAGGAACTACGTGATGAGAGGCGACAGATGGAGCTGAAGATTGATGAATTAACGCAGCAGCGCGACTTTTACCGCGAAGAACGAAATCGACTCAGGGACATTGTCTCACAGACGCCATCGATCAGCCAGCTTGCCGTTGGGCCCCAAAGTCCCACCTCGGTCAGGAGCAGCTCCTATACGGAGAGGAGTCCTCTGATGCCTGGCCCACCTTCTTCGATCCCCACCTCGCAAGGTTATCCAGGCGAGCCGAGCGAGCGACCAACGCAGCGCCGAAGAACCGATGACCGCCCCGAATTCTCCATGCCTGTATATGGCACCCCCACGGGGGTGCATCCTGGTGCATCGCCGGGCGCGCTGCCACCGATGCAGGCTCCCTCGTACGGGGTTCCGTCACGACCGACGTCAGCGGCATCGTCGACAGGAGGCGACAGGCTACCCCCTTTGAGATCCATGGAGGGCCCTCCACCCCCAACTCACGGAGGACATATCCAAGAGCAGGACCCCAGGACTGGCCAGTGGATTTCGGTGCAGCCGAGGCCTCAAGAGACGGGATGGGCAACACGAAGGCCCGAAGGTCCGGCGAGATGAGAGGTTGCAAGACGAGTTCGAAATTTGGCCGCCCATGGATGGCGAGATATGGCAGTGCCGGGACAGCTCTCGACACTTGCGCCTTCATACTCGGTTGAATTTCACCTACATACTATCTATTCTAATATAGGGGTGCGTTTGGGATTTTTCGTTTTGGATGGTGGGAACGGTACTGGACGGCGGGAACTTGGAAGACGCATCCGTCAGGCAACTGACAAATACTCTTTTTTTATATCTTGTTTTATTTGTGTTGGTTTCACTGGAGTTGGACACTGGCCCTCAAGGTGGGAAGGTCTACGGTGAGAGCAGAGGGTGAAGCGTGTTTTCTATACTGCGGTTTCTTTTCTGTTTGCTCCATCACTATACCTTGACGCCATATTCCAGAGCCCCTGGCAAGTCCAGACATACTACAGAAGCCATGTTCCTATCATCAGATTGGATTTTGTTTTTTGTTTTTTTCTTTTGTTCTTCCTGATAGGCGGGGCGCAGATAAATACCCTTTTTATTCCCTCTTGTCATTTCTGAGATACCAACCTCTACATTCGTTACATAACATCAACATCCTTGGAAAGTGGCGTATCAGCCAGGGATGGGAAATCAGGGCAGCGATACCACTGGGACCAAGGGAGGGGAGCCTGGTCGCAAATCAAAAAAAAAAAAGCTTGGTCAAATTACAGGGTTTCTTTTTCTCTGGTGTTTTTTATTCATGTCTTTGTGTGGTGCTGATTGTCTGGTCTATTGTTTCTTGGCTTATTGTTTGTCTTCCCCGTTTCTTCTGTCCTGGCGTCCTAGTATTGTGTGTGTGTTGTGTGTATTGTGTGCGGGTGTGCGTGTTTTAACGGCCGAGTTAGAGAAGATACCAGATTGGAATTGCAGCGCCTCAGGTGGCCGGATGGGACGGGTGTTATTTTTTCTTGGTCATTTTTATTTGTTTGGGGGGTGTTTTTCTTGTGGTTTGATACCTTGATGATACCTCAGGGCTCCATCCTGGAGCAAAACACAGCCGGACACTTGGATAGGGAGACGTTGGGAGCTAGGCTGAACAGAACTAGAGTTGCCACCACACACGCCATCGAAGAGGCTGAAGAAGAAACCCTGTTATACCTAAATAGGATGGTAATAATTTCTGGAAATTTGTCCTTGACTAAGATGATTTACCGTGAGGGGGAGTGATGATCTACAGATGTGCCCGAGAAAGGAATGGATGGTCCAGTGGGACAGGCGTGGACGGGAGGGGGGGAGGGGGGGCATTCCTTACGAAACTCGCTACCAGAGTCGCACGCCACGCCGACTTTGATGATCCCTGGCCTCAGGATGAGAGAGCAATCAGGGTATTTCCGTAGAGTGGCGCAAGTTTCCTAATTGAGGAAGCCACGCTGGTGCGGTGCGAGATTATCTATGCTGGTGCTCGAGACAAGACGAGACGGCTCGTGTCCACAGCGTGTGCCATGTTTGCGCAATTACCCCGAAGCGGTTGGTTGGTCTGCGTGACATGGTATAGCGCGCTGAGCTGCAGGCTACTTTGTGATGGCCGTTGCTAGCGGCTAATCACAGCCGCCATTTATTTAGTCTGATCTTGCGGGAACGGGGCAGCCCGCCGGCTGGTCCCTTGTTGCTCTTGGGTCCCTAGTCTAGTAACTAAGCAACTAACTAAACGGGATGTGTGCGTGCGTGTGTGTGTGTGTGTGTGTGTGTGTGCGAGTGAGTGAGTGTGTGTGCGTGCGTACGTGTGCGATGAGGAAAAAAAGTGAGAGAAAAAATTAGTTGGGCATTCGTGGGTATCCCGTCACGCCGTTGCCCAACGCGCAAACAAAGCTAAGGTCGCCTAGACCACACACACACGCCAGAGTCTCGGGATGCGCGGGTTGCATTTAGAGATGCAGGTCCATTTGAAAATAATAGTGTTTCGTCAAGGGGGGGTAGAGGGGGATGGATATTGGGACGGGATAAGGAGGAAAACCCCTCCCGTGCCGTGAGAAAGAAAAGACGGGATGGACGACAAGACAGCAGTGATGCGGTCAGGACGATAGGGCTGGTTGTCATATCTCGAGTTTTTTTCTTTCCCTTTCATGCCGGGTCGTCGGTCTGGACCTCAGTTTTGGCAAGTAATGAGTGGTCATGGGTATTAGACGACGCCTCATATCACAGCATATATGATTATCGGAGATGTGCTCCGTCTGCAAGGCAGGATGGCAATGCTGGTATCTGACTGACACACGCACACACCCCATGTCGGACGGGGAGGGGGCTCGATGTGATAGCGCTAGGATGATATCATAATGTCATAAGAATCGACTGCTTCTATCAACAGTGGCTTTTTTCCACAGCGTTTGTTTGTTGGGCTTGCGGCTTAGGCGCGGTGTCCCCGAAGACTGAGACACTTGAGTCGCGAAATAGTGTATGTTGTTTGCAGATGTACTATATACATGGAGGAGGTGCGTGTGTCAAGTATGGCCCTTCTTTCTCACTGTTTTTGCTTTTTCTACAGAAACGTGGCTCACTTGTCTTGCATGCAATGTCCATCGTTTGTATGTACAGCTCGCGAAGGGAGGGAGCTATAGAGAGGGGGGGGTTTGGGGGGTTTAAACACACACGCGTGAGTTTGACTAGACATGGAAAAGGTTGGTCGAGAAGGAGAGAAAAAAAAGCCCATCCCACTTGGATCTCAGCCATGCATGAGAAGTACGTATTTCATTTTCGATTTTCGATTTTTTTTTCATCTTGTCTCCCCCGCGTGTTGAACATGAATTACAGTAACACTCCCCCCCCCCCTCCCCCCACCCCACACTCTTTTGCATCGCGTCATCCCGCGTACCTGGGCTTTCAAACCACTTCTGTTACATGATGGCTTCTAGCATCATCCCTGAATGGCCTCAGATCTTGGCATCTTAGGCATTTTGGCGCCATTTTCTTGACTCACACCCTCCAGAGCAGCAGAAGAAGTAGCCCACGGGCCAATTTTTTTTTCTTTTTCGCCACGCCAAACAGCCCACTCACACCTCATGTACACAACAACGCACACGCAGCCAAGTCAAGTGAGACCGCTGCACTGCACGCACCGCACAGCAAACCGCAACTCGCATGCCGCCCGCCCTCCATCTTCTTCTCCTTACCGTATGTTTGGAGCACACTGCTGGGCCTCCTGTCCGCTGGTGCTCCCACCCTTCCGGAACCCCGTCCGGTTGGGCCCCTCCGTGCTCCGTCCGGCGCCTCGGTGTGTGCCTGCGCAGCATTGACAGGACCGCCTCGTGAAACAGTTGTTTGCTTTTGGGCTGTGAGGCATTCTGACTCGTCACTTGCATCTACATACATACATATACATACGTACATACTCACGCACGGTACGCACATGTCGCCTACAATATAAACTACGCATATACATACATACAGTATGTACATACAGCCCACCCCCATGTGCTGCGCTGCGCTGCGCTGCAGCATGCGCGCCCCGTCACCCACCTCCACCTCTTCGTCCTCTTCGCCGAGCGAGATTGGATAGCGAGCCTTGCGCTTGCCGACGGGGTCAACTGACGACGCGCTCCACGGCGGCAACAACGCTAGATGTCTTGTGTGGCCCCCCTCTCCCGCCAATCTGGTTCCCCACGAGGTTGGCGTGCTCGCAATCGCTCCTCGCGCATTTCATCCCAGCTCTTGGCATCTCGTGGCGCACGCGCAGACACACAAACTGCCGTTACATTGAGTCCGCCTCACTTGCAGGACTCGCTCCCCAGGGTTCCCCAGCGTCGCATCCGCATCCGCCGGCGCTTACGAGCCCTGTTGGTCGCCGCTATTGAATGTCACAGCTGTAAGCCGGGCAACGACGTGGTCCCAACCGCGGAGCCTCCGTTGCCCGTGTAAGCGAATCTATCAAAGAAGCAAAATCGTAGTCAAACCTCGAGGCGAGACACCTCGTCTGGAATACCTTGAGACATTGTCATGCGAGAAAAGGGGGAAACGTCATTCAACAGAAACTAAATAGGCGGATCAGCGCCGCCGAGCCCTCTTGCCCGCATATGTCACCGACATCTAAGACCCTGCCAAGATGACCGACAGGCTCGTCAAGATCCTATTGAAACCGTGCTCGGTGTCACCACAGAATAATCGGTGAGAGAGCTAACCATGCCCGTTGACCGACGTCGAAACACTACCCCACGCGCCATTGAACCATTCAACCTTGGGTCGAAATCGTCAGCAATGGCACACAACAAATAAGCACATTCGGTTCTGTGGTCTAGTTGGTTATGGCATCTCGTTAACACCGAGAAGGTCCCCGGTTCAATCCCGGGCGGAATCACATTTTGCCACTCTGAGCAGCTCAATCGGTACGACATGATGACGGGGTTTTTTTTTATTACTCTTCAGTGTTGTCAGTCACAATTGCCTGGAGTCACAATCGGTGGTGCTGTATAGATGAAAATAAACAACGCACATGTTATATGGCTGGTCGGGGGAACAACGCTTTTTACGTGTTAGTTGTCGCAGTATCGGACCAGTAAGTCGGCCTTTGGTGGTATTTCGATCTATTTTCAGCCCATCAAAACCAAAAATTGAATCCTAAATTTGAGTTCATTTAACCATAGCAAGTTTTGTTTTTATGGTTTTAACGGTTGCAATTGTTGTGCGAATAAACCTTCGACCCAAAACGAACTGCTAGAATTTAAATGTCATGCTTAACCAAAACTATAGACTCCACTCATCTTAATTGTTGCAACCGAGGTCGGCTACCCCTCATAATACTATGCAAGTTGTGATCGAGAATTTCGACGGCTTCACGGTATTTCGCCATTGACATTAAAAAACAAAACGGAAATTTCCAAAAAAAGAAGTCCAGGCATTATATACCTGGGGCTGGAATCTCTCCCGCCGGGAATTGAACCCGGGTCTCAAGCGAGGAGGGCTAAGCCTAGAAGGCTACGCTGACAAGCTTGCATACTGACCACTATACTACGGAAGATGCGTGGTTGTGATCAACCACTGTAGCAACGGATTTCGATATCCGACCAGCCGGGGAACCAATATATAAAGCTACTACCTACACTGATATCATCACCTCAATGTGTCGATCTTTTTGCGGCGTGGACCATCCAAAAAAAGGTCCGATGCACGTCAGTGTGTTTTTTTTACCTAATGGATCGACCTGGACGCCACGAGCGAAGAAGAAGCAAACATTGGGACTAACGAAAATCTTCCGGTGTCAAAAAATCGTGGGGGTTATCCTGATGCCATCATCAACGAGAGAGCGTGGCATGTCGTGGGGGGCTCGAGA
>JAHVYC010000067.1:163686-209336 GCA_020623665.1 Calonectria multiphialidica
AAAAAAAAAAAAAAAAGCCACGACGATATTATCTGGTGTTGTAGATACAGGCCCTCCAGCCTGGGCGCATGTCTCACAGCGACTAATGAATGACATGCAAGCGAGAGTTGTAATTGTGAACAGGTGGGGTTTTGAACCTGATACTCGCAACCACCTACTGGGCTATCCACACGTACTTTTCTCGCATTTCGTCAAAGACAACATGTGACATCCCTGGTCCAGCAACGCATTCCGAAATCCTTTCCCCGTCAGACCGTCCAGGGAATGAAGTTGATGCCAGTGCGAACCGCGCCACATACCAATATGCGCCACGTGTGGCTGGCAGCTTCCCCGGCCGCCTATCCCTGCACGCCCAACCAGAGAGGCTCCAGTTTGAATATCTGGCCTCGAAAACCACTTTGATATTCCTTGAAGGCAACGTCGCAACTCGAGCAAGGCCACCGCGCACACTCTTTTCGGTCGCTCTTCCCCCTCAGCGTGACTCTCCATCTCATCACAAACCCCCCAGGGCCGCTTCCCTTCCGACAGACTTCGCACGAGACGAGGCACGAGGCCCCTCCCGATCAACACCATGGCCCCGCCGCCGTTCCCTTGCGCGAGCACCGAGCTCGACTATCCGCTCTACGCCCTCGACTTTGACCGTGAGGATGCGAACCGCCTGGTCGTCGGCGGTGGAGGCGGCGCTGGCCGATCCGGCGTCGGAAACAAGATTGTGAGTCCCCCTCGCCCGTCCCAATGGCTTGCGACAGCCCGAGGCTAACCCATGCGCGCGCAAGACCGTCATCGAGACGCTCTCGCAGGAGGAGCTCCGCATCGCCGGGGAGATCACCCTCTCGCGCGACGAGGACAGCGTCATGTCGCTCGCGATCGGCCCCCAGAAGGGCAAGACGACGCACCTCTACGCCGGCGTCAACTCGAGCCCCGACAGCATCGCAAAGGGCAAGAACGAACACCTCCGAACTCTCGCCATCGAAAGGTCAAAGGCGCGCTCCTCCATCGGGGCCAAGGGCGACACCAACGTCACCGAGCTGTCGCGAAGCGCCATGTTTGGCAACCCCGATGCCGATACCTACCAGCGACTCCTGCGCATGGCGGGATCCGTGGGCGCCGCCGCGACGGCCATGGGCAAAGAACCCCAGCTGGCTGTGTTCGAGGCTTCTGGAGCCGTGCCGAAGCTCAGGGGCGTCCTCGAGCTTCCAAAGGAGGCGGAGGATCTCGATATTGTCCAGATCGACGACAATGAGTTCCAGGTCGCATTCTGCTACAAGTATGAGCTTCACGTTGTGAATATCGGCAAGGAAAACACCGACCCGGAGTGCGTTTTTGTCATGCCCGATGACGATTCCCGACGACCAGTTTTCCGATCCATTAGATATCTCACACCTCACTTCATCCTGGCTGCTGCCAACCTCCCTAAACGAAGCGGTGTTGTTCTGATGGGATTCCGGCTACCCACGAAGCCAGGCGAGAAGGCAAGGCTGTCAGTGACAGGCAGGATTCCCAGGCAGATTTCAGCTACCTCATTGGCTGTTTCCAACCTCAATCCTCCGGCAACTCCTTCAACCCCCGTTGGCGAGACTCAGTTCGTGGTTGCCGTTGCCGGCCACGACTCGTCCATTTCTCTGTTCACCCTCGAGCAGAAGATGGGCGCCTCCATCGATCTCCTGGCCAATCTCTGGCCCTTCTGCACTCTCAAAGAAGTCCACGGCACTGATAACATCACTGGACTGGCATTCTCAACATTTGTCAACCCCAAGACGCACGTCCGTCAGCAATATATTAAACTTGCCAGCATCTCCCTTCAAAAAACGGTGGCTGTCCACAATATCCCTCTGCGCAAGCACACAGACAAGGGACCCCGCAGCAAGAATGCCCCTCCTCGTCCCGTACGCTATGTGGTCGCTATGAAGTCGCGTGGTCCTTCATCCCGCGGGACCATCATCTCCATATCGATCGTTGTTCTTCTTCTCGCCGTCATTGGCCAGTCCATCTGCGAAATGTACGGCCTTCGGCCACCGCTCCTCCATGTGAACAAGGTCCTTCCCTCGAGGTACGGAACTCTCCGTTCCCCTGAGAATCCCCCCGCTGCCTTTAGTGAGGAGTTTCTCTCCAATATCGGCGGTGGAGAAGCCGTCAAAGCCCAGGTCGGTGAAAAAATTGCGGCCTACGACGGAAGTGAGAGCGGCGCCGCCAAGGTCGAGGACGCCGTCGAGAAGATTAAGCAAGGCGTGGCCGTCAAGGGCCCCGGCAAGAAATGGGAGGAGCTGAGCGAGAAGCAGAAAGAGGCCTGGAAAACACACCTCAAGGAGGCCGGTGCCTGGACTCACAACATGGGCGAGAGCATCTTCAAGGGGATCATCTTCGGCGAGCTCGCGGGGGCCGTTGGACGTGCCGTCGCCGGTTAATAACAGGGACAAAACGTGGTGTCGATATTAATGTCGGTGAGACGAAGGTGGCACTTCACGCAGGGAGTGTCGTTGTACCAAAACATGTGGCATAGGAGTTTGATTCTTTTTTTCTTCCCTGGGATTTCGAATTCGAGTAGGGATCTTGGTTGCTGGTGCCAGTAAATAATGTTCATGACGAGTACGCTGCAAATGCCGTAGACGCCAACACTCAAGAAAGCTATGGTTAAATAACATTTTGATTTTAAACATGAACCGTCCCGTCGTCTTGTTCTGTGATGGATGTGTATGTAGATGATATTCTGGCCATGTAGGGCAATATCAAATAGAGACGGGAGATATCTGACTACTCAAGTGGCTACAAGTAACTCTCATACCCAGGACAATTCATTTCATTATTCGGCTTCTATATACAGCCGTTCAAGTCATCGTTGATCCCATCACGGGGGGGGGGACGACGCGTATACGATTTCCCTTGTCCAGGCTCCCTGGGGGGAAACAGGAACAGGATTTCTCTTCACAGGACTGAACCCGGCATGTGAGCTGTCACACACACACACTCTCTCTCTCTCTCTTTCTTGAATCCATGGCTCTTCCCCAGAGGCACGTTGCAGGTATATGAAAGGGGGGGGAGGGAAACCCAGGAGTCTCAAGTGTTTAGTGAATAAGGATCCTCCTGTTCCTCCTGGTTCCTCCTTTCTCTTCTCTCTCCCCCTTCTGAGTGGGAACGTTTCTAGAGCAGACGGGGAAAAAAAAAAAAAAAGTTATTCCATATCGAAATATGTTGAAGTGGTCAGATTTTGCGTTCACTCAGTTTCAGTCACGAAAAAAGGTGGCACTGCATCCGTGTTGCAGTAGCCCGGGGCCGAGGTCTCGAAGGAGTTCAACTTCATGCTCCCTCTGACACGCACTCTCTCTCTCTCGCTCCCCGAGGATTTGTCAGTCTGTGACAAATCCACACATCGTGTCAACATTAATAATTCCAATTGCCAGTTTTTCTCTAATTTCTTTCTGTGCTACCTTGTTCGTGGAGCGAGCCAATAGAAAGAAGCATAATGATTTTCTTGATTAGAGGAGCTCGTCTTATCAACCCGGCTTCTTCCACTCTTCTTCCCCTGTTCGTCGAAATTGTGCGTATGTATACTGCTTACCCCACGCTCATTACTTTCCTCGCATCTCCACACTCATCGTGGTTTGGCGTGGCCATGTTTCCGCCTTCCCCCCCCTCCCCCTCCTTTATCACACGCTCTTTTCTTTTTCCTCTCTAACCTGTCCCCCTCATGTATACATCCCTATATGTGGACCGTGTTTCATCCCGTCTCAGTGATGAATAACAGAAAGAGAAATGGCGACATCGGAGGGGTCCCGAGGCGTCAGACGTGAGAAACGCAAACTCTTTTGCCCGTGTATTTGTCATAACCCGTGGTAAAGCATCCGGGTTTGGAGGCGGCCGTGTGAACTATCCCCTTCCCATAACCGGAAAAGAGGGTGGGCAGTAACGCAAATGGAATAAATTTCCTGGTCCCCATTAAGCTCGAGTATCATGGCGGCAGCCGCTTCTCAGGTCGCACAGCGTCCAGTCATGAATCGGATTGCGTCATGTTTCCATCACGAAGGGGGGAAAACCTATGATAGTCAGGGGTTAGGTTGGCAACTAGACTCAAAGCTACGGCTGGGCAGCGGACGACGATTTCGGACTAGACGCAAGCCTATTCCCATGGATATTATCTCTTTTGGTAGGAAACCCCACGTGTTGGCGAACCCTACGTCCAATACAGGTCAGATGGAATTGAGGGCATGCAGCCTCAACTGCAGGCATCTGCTGTGTAACACGCATCCCATAGTCGCAAAAAAAGCACCGAGTGCCATCCCGCCCTCCGCAAGGGAATAAAGGACGCCAACTGGTGTTACAGGGAACCATCAGAGACCCCTTTTTTTTTTTTTTATCTTGTCGGTGTACCGAGTTCCTGCAGCAATGACGCATCTCAACATGTGCGACAGACCGCATTCTCAAGGCTCCAGAAGGCTTCTCCCAGCCACACGACACACCGCATCGTCACTCTCTAAAGTCGGTGTCACAACAGAGTTGCAAAAGTTATATTAACGACATGTAAATAATTCGAAATTCGAAATTGTAGTATGCGGGTGGCAAATTATCCCACCCAATTTTTTTGAGGACGCAACGGGGGGGGTGTGTGTCTGCGTGTCGGCGGGGTATCTCTGCCTGGGAACAAAGAAGTAGACGTCCCTCTCTCGTTTGCGCCCGTCACTGGCAAAGTCGTCGAGCACAGTGAATAAATGGCCTGCTGAGGGTCTCACTCACACTCCCGCATCACCCGATCTCTGCCCGCAATTGGTCACGAGCACCTGGCGGCGGCGGGTGATTGGCAAACTCGGTCGGCAGAGGCCTTTTATGCTTTTTTCTCTATTTCCTTCCTTTCTTCAGGGGGGCGTGCGAGGCCACCCGCAGAGCCCAAGGTTTGGCCTAGTTTCTGTGACGCTCGACGCTCGACGCTCGCAATTAACTGCTTGGGGAGAAGAACGCAGAGGGAAGGTCGCGAAGGTCGCGAGGCAGCAAGGGCCCCGGAACTTCGGATGCCCCTTGCCCATGTCCAATATCCCATATACGATCTGCCCGATGCGCATCAGAGTTCCTGTCGTCGTTCGGCACGCAGGTGGTGGGGTGGTGGTGCCTTCAACCGTATGCCATCGACAATCACCAAGCATCCGACCTCCGCACCTCAGCGGAGCGGAGCAGCCGACACATCACATGGCAAAATGACCGTTTTGGGAGGCTTTTCTCCCTCCCCCTCTCTCTCTCTTTTTTTTTCCTTTTCTTTTCTTTTTTTATTTTTCCTCTTCGGCGAGGAGCAGCAGGAGGAGGAGGGGCATATGCATCCGCCCATCAACTTGCGGTGGACTCTGCCTGCAGATCCTCCACGTCGGTCAGATCGCTCGCGCGTTCTGGTCGTCAACGAGACCAACACCGTCAGTGCGTCTCTCCCGAGCGTTCATCAGTGCGGGTAACGGGAAACCCGCGCAAAGCTCAGCCAGCGGCGCTGCGCCATAGTCCAGTGTGCTTTGAGGCGGGTGCCCTCACCACGGACGCAGAGGAAGGATGACATGGATGCTAGCTGCATCCAGAGGCACCCGCAGTTACATCCACTCAGCCCCGACCCCATCCCCACGTACCGCGTACTACTGAATCTCACTCCTCCCTCTGAATGATGACATGACTTGACCCCTTGTATTTGCTGAGCTGCCAAGATCCGTGTGCGACCTGGGAAACACAGGCTGTGCCAGTGGCTACCGAGGATGCGTCCAATCGCGAGCGCCGGCCCTGCAACTTTCGTAGTAGGATTGTGGACCAACACACACAAAATAATAGCCGATCCTTCTTTCAGGAACAAGAATAGAACATGACAGGCGCCTTCACGGTGAAGGGCTCACCGGCAGGTAGAATTGGACTGGCCGGGTCGGGCGAGAGTGAGCGAGAGCATCTCATGCGACGGAGACGGAGACGGAGACGGAGAGGCCACTCAAACAACAACGTCGTCTTAAAATAACCAAACAACGTGGACCATCGCACACCTAGCTTGCTCTCTTCCTCTCTTCCTCTCTCTCTCTCTTGTCTACCGCCAGACTGAACCCCCCGGTGAGATTTGTTTGTGTGCTGGCCCGCCCGCCTGTAAAATGACCCCGAAACGGTCAATGGAATTACAATGCCGGTCCTTGTCCCGGGGCCCGGTTTTTGGTCCCGACTGAGGGGACATCCTTGTATTGTTCTTGAGCCGTCTGGCTTGTGACGAGCAGCCGACCGTTGGGGCCATTTATTAGTGAGCAAACGGGGTCTTTGGTGTAGGCGGTCGTGGCTGGTGGCAGAGACAGGTCTCTGGCGCCCGCCCTTTGGCGAGAGAGAAGGCCCGTGAAGGCGCTGGGAAACAGGTGCGTGGCGGTCATCTGTGCGAGCAGGCTTGCGTGAATCTGCGTTTCCGTCAAAGAAAAAAATTCAGCTTCCCGTTAGGGACACACACGTTTCCCCTGGTCCTGGTCCGGCCTGGCCTGCCTCTGTTCGTCCGGCCATTCATCCCTGTCCGCTCCATTTCGCAGACGCGGGCCCTTAGCTCTGGTCCATCCACAAGCCTGCCTGCAGGGCGACGAAGCCCCGTTTCAACTGCCAACGACCTTCAGCCTCTTGTCTGTCTTGTTGCTCATGTTGGCGATTTTCTCATATATTGTTGCCCATTGCTCTTTTCCGGCACAAGATATGCCCGTCCAAGCAACTAGTCCAAGCAACCATTTCTTTTCTCCCTTCGTCGCATATATCGCGTTTCCGGAGACACGCGTGAAACAGGGGAGTAGGTTGCTATGAAACGGCCCATGTCAGGGTAGTGGTGGTGGTGTTCCCACGTGGTGATTGACCGTCTACCTTGTTATCATGTTGGCAGGCTGTGTCGGGTCAGACAAGACTAAAGATTGCACTTCGGAGCCATGATCCGCATTACATGCCTCGTGGGTCGTACTGTGTTATCGTCGACCAACTAATACGCACATCGACCTCGGAGACAGAGGTTGGTTGCTGGAGCGTTTCTGGAATGGCGTCGTAAAACGGTATTGGTGTGGTTGATACGAATACTTCACCTTGAAAGTACAGTAGCCTTGCATACCAAGGACACATGCGTGGGAAAAACAACGAGCATCCTCATGGGGGTACTGACAATTGGCACCGCCCAGCCAATGCGCCTGATCCCCAAAGTCACAAATAAAGTGAGGGTTATCATCCATTGCACCATCAGTGTAGGGTAGCTCGGGTATTCAACAGGTAACCCACCAGACAAAAACTAAAACAATGCGAAAGCATTTTGCGGTGGAATAGATCTGGAGCCGGGATTACCCCCGGCGCCCCGAGCACCTAGTCGTCTCCAACACAGAGACAAACCCTCCACATGCACCACTTCATGAGACACTCGCAGTGATCCGGTAGGTTGAGAACAGCCGTACATCGGGTCTCTTCACCCGCCATTCCTCTTCGGTCCTCGCCACAGCTCTACATGGAGACCTTCACATCAAATCTGCTAGCTTATATGGAAAGCCGCCAAAATCGAGAGGAAAAAGAAACTGAAATCCAGACAGATCAGCCTGTCCGTTCCGCTCCCGCCCACGATGGCACCGTGGAACAGATCGAGGGGTAGTGGTGCGCAGGGGCCGAGAAAAGGATGTCATAGCGCACGGGACGAATGAAACCATTTGTACCTGCAGAGGCGAGACAAAGAGGCGAAATTCGCAAGGGAGAAAGCAACAAGGTGGACTAAAAACAGCAAGGAGAACGACGATGCGACTAAGTCAACTCGCGGCTTGGTAGTACAACGCTCCTCGAAAATATGCAACTGCTAGAAATTTTAATGTGGCAAGTCGAGGTTGATGAGACAGGACGGGAAGGGATGGGACGGATTGGACAGGCTAAGCATCCGAGGAACATGCCTGACGGGTTGACGGACAAGGGTCCGTTGTGTCGGGCCACCCGCTATTGTCTGTGTTTCTGCGCATCATCATGACTGGAGAGCAAGTGGCCGTATTCATCTGGAGCCAGCAATACGCCCTTATCCACCATCAACTCGTGGAGAATATGTTATCACCAGCATGGAGAGGACATCCCACCACCTGTGTGACAAAGGGCCTGTCAAATCGCGCCCAGCGCCCGCCATCCCTATCTACGTACACGCCTAGAGCCCAAAGACAAGGTGCGAGGAGCCCGATCGACAAATTCCTTTTCTCCCACCCCTGCGGGAGCTAGCGGCGCAGCCGGTTGAGGCCAGCAGGGAAACGAAGGGAGCCGGACCCATCATGAAGCGACGGATCCTGGTCGAACCGATTGAGTGAGGCGCGGGGGGCTAGTCACCTGCGGTGGGCAAGTAAAGCTGGCGGTGCCTCCGGAGGAGGAAGGATGATTGTGCTGGCGACCTTCTGCGTTGGTCAGGCTCCAGAGGAGAAGGGCGATAATCATAGCGATGAAACAACGCCCCCCAGTCTTCTAGATTTTTCTTGACATGATTCGCAATGCGACTAGAGCGCGATCGACGCCCTGACTTGGGAAGCAGCGAAATCCAGGCCAGGGGCGTCGGACGCGGCGGTCTGAGCTGGGATGGATGGGGATGGCGTTGGGGGTGAGGGGCTGTATGGCAAGACAGACGCATCTTACACCATACTGTCTCAAGGCGTGCTGCCAGGTCTTCGAGCTGACGAGAGATTAGAAAACGACAGACGCATCTTACACCATACTGTCTCAAGGCGTGCTGCCAGGTCTTCGAGCTGACGAGAGATTAGAAAACGACAGACGCGCCGTTGTTTTTACCAACAATTACCAACCTCAATGGAAGGACTAATACTAGTATTCCTCGCCATCGATTTTGTTGTGCTGTTGTCTGTCATGACGCTAGATCGCGAAGGCCGGCTTCTGAAACGTGCCTTCGTGGCCCTATGAAGAATGGGCGGCAGTCCTACTAAAAAACGGGCTGTCGGGGCGCTTAGCCTTGAATTGGTGGGTTGCGCCTCATTTCCAGATGTCGCGGTCAAGTGCTCTCCTTTGATGATTTATTCACCTCTCGGCTCAAATTTCCGATTACATGCAGCCCCATCCTGGTATTTTCACCCATAGCGAAATACCCGATCGAGTATTCCATGCTCCAAAGTTGACTGCATTGATCGGTGTCTTCTTGGAAACTCACGACAGAACGACGCCAATAAGTTAGTTGGAGAGCCAAGGAATTGAAAGCCACCGGGAGATCAGGGACCCTGGATGGACCGGACAGGGCATAGAGGCTTCTTTTCGTTTGCGCTACCTTCATTTGGTCTGGGTCCCCAAATCCCAGAAGACAGCGATCCACACGACGTGTAACATTCAAAGATGCAAGTAGAATTAGTGCTCCGTAGTGGCAAGCAGAGCAGGCATTGACCAAAGTAAAAAAAAAAAAAAAAAAAAAAGTCCGAACAGGCAGGCTGGAAGCTGGGGAGGTGGCATTCATTTAGCCATACTAATTCGTTGCCTTTACGCGGCCCTCTCTCTGGCCGCATGTAGCCGGGAAAACAAGGAAGCAGAAACGGGAAAAAGCTGCAGGGTTTCGCCATGCGAGCCAGGAAAGCTGGTCAAATTAAGGCATGATGACTTGCGGAGAAGGAAGCTGCTGCAAGCTCAGGTGAGGTTAAAGGCGACGGACAAGGGGTGGGGAGGGTAGACATGGGGCATGTACACACATACGGTACGGAGCACAGCGCACAGCATTCGCCGTAGTTTCTGCGAAGCGTCTTTGGCTTCAGCACGAACTGGGCGACGTTGACGCTAAACTTGACGGGTCAAGCCTCCGAGTAAGATTGGGAAGTTAGAGAAGGGTTCCCCAGATCAATTACCACAGTGGCACAAAGCCTTGGCTTTGAATGGATTCCGAGTATGATAAATGGCTTTGATGACCAGCCTCCGGCAAATATGTATCGACATCTGGGGAAGCGCCCATTTCTGAACAGTGTTGAGGGGTCAGTATGACTGTCTGCGACATGGTTGTTTTGCTGCAGGTGCATGGGCCATTGATCGCAGGTCCAAGACGGCGAGCCACACCCGTCCTGCACTGCTCTGCGGATAATGAGCCGTCCTTGAGTCTCCCCGAGCTAAACGAAACCAAAAAGCTATTGGTTTGCTTCTGGAGCCATGGTCAACAGCATCGCACCTGATTGATGTTGACCGCCCACCCGCTTAGGTCCTTGTGAACCCTGGGTTCGGGAGGATCGAGCCACAGGTTGGGGTAGTACGTCCGACTGCAAGTGTCTAAGTCGATCCGGCCAACAGCGGGGCCGTGGTGTTGGCGCCCACAGCATCTACTGACAACTGAATGTTCAGTCGCCGAGAAGGCTGGAAATGCTGAAAACTAAGAGGGCCGGCCACCTCGGGGTCTATGTCCGGCTTGCCGGACTGCCTCACTAAAAAGCAAGAATAAATTACTTTGATAAAGCTTGGGCTGCATTTCTACATGGCGGAGAAGGGGAATGCGGGCACACGGGAGACATAGCGGCGCATACTGGCCGATGCTCCGCTTCGCCCGCCGCCATGTCAATATCTCCAGGGAGTAACCCCGACATTGGCCCTTCCCAGATGTTTCGACGAATGCCCTACTGCGGCACGCATACCGGTGCTTGGGCACTGAGGTGAGGTTATTCAACCTGTCTGAACGTTTGAGGGGTGAGAAGAAAGAGGCATTATACTCGGATCATGAATATGCCGTGGCCAACCGGGTCTATTGCTGTGTTCTGCCTGGCAGGCAACGTGACCGCGGGCTGGTGGTACAATTTGGTACTTTAGCAAGATCATAGCACGCCCATTATGTTGACGGATGGGACGAGGGGTGAGACAAGTGAGTAGATGCTCATCTCTATGATTTATTCTTTGTTAAGCAGTGACAGATGATCATGACCCACCAAATGGGGTATGTTTAATATGCGATCATCCATGACTGCCCTTGTTTGTCGTCAGCAAACCTTTTCTGGTCTTCTTCAGACCAAATGGCGATTCTGCTGCTACTCACATTGATAGTTCATGACAGTGTTCTAGATTGGCTGGCCACACCCACCTTGGGCTGACCGGGTGGCGCGTTGGGAGTCTAGCCCAATAGGGAACAGGTTGTAGTCAATGCTTATTTGGGGAATGGACGCCGTACCAAAATTTGTACCGACAAGCTGGATTACTTGCTCTAGGTCAGAGTGTGTGCCACAAACCCGTTTCTGCACCATTTCGATCTTAGTTCTGTGCATTTTGGAGCACATTGTATAATAATACATTGCATCAAGACAAGAGAGGTGCTTCAGACGGCAGATGTTAATGCTTCACTAGTTTGGATCATTGGATTAGATCGGATCCTCAATCAACACTCACCCAATGGTCCAGTCCATGGCTCAAGGGTAACTCCAATGGTAGGACGGACCAGTTGGGCTAATGCGGCGGCAACCATTGACACTAAGCCTGGCTGGGCCAGCCAGAGTGACGGCATTGAGAGCAGGGACCTGGGAAGTTGACCAAGTGGGTTGGACCCTCTGCTCCAAGGCGCAAGGGCGGCTTCTGCCATTTGGGAAGGGGAAGGGTGTCACAGACGCCATGAACCAGGATGGAAAAAGCTGTACTGAACAATTGAGACTTTCCCATTTCGGTATCACAATCCAATTCCAGACGAGAATGAACTTGGAAAGGCTATCCAAGCCGAATACATGGATGGTAATGATATCCTAGGTTTTTGGAAAAGAGCCTCGCATCTGCGGAATTTGAGAGAACCACCCGACAATGTGTGGTCTCGTCGCTGGTGTATGCGTCGTGTGTGCGTGTGCGTGTTATGTGTGTCTGGGCTAGACAGGGGTGATCCTAGATTGGTCCTTTCCAGGTATGGGACGATGGAACCTAGACCATTAGCGTCGCCCAGGACGGGAGACGTGGGAGATGGAGGGGGAAACAAGACGGCGGGTGCGGTGGAGCTTGGGTCTAATTTCTCGACGGTGTGTTGTTCGTTCGATTCGACGGTGCTGCCAGACCATCACTCTGTCCAAGAACCAGAGAACGAGGGCGGCAGTAGCTTGCACAGGTTTAATTTGGCAAATGTTGGAGAGACGTGTTGCCTCCTTCGCCACGGTTGCTGGGAACGAGGGCCGGCCCCGCGCGTGTGTAAATGGGCAAATGAAACAAACCGCTTGGGTGCCGCGACGATGGCGAGAACGGATGTAAAGATGAAATTCGGATTGCGCATCCCTTCTCACCAAGACAGCCCTCTGGTTGGTCTGTGAAGAATGGAAGTTATGCTTGGATTGGAAAGTGCGGGGAGTCACAGACATGCGAGGACGTTGGCTGGTTGAGGTAAAACGCCTGGTGCGTCGATGCCGCTCCCTTCGCGCCTGCCTGTAAGATATTCGTCCACTCGTTTTGCATATTCATGCCCCCCGTCACACGGCTTGGATATGATATAGGGAAGAGAAGTGATAGACTTACTATAATAGTCACACCGGACTTTGCCTCATGTCCGTTTTGCGCTCGCCATCTCGTTATTCAACATGTTCAGTATTGATTACCTCGCATCAGAGGCGGTCTGGGCGTCACTGCAAACTTGGCAGTGGCTTGATATCCTGTTATCGCATCGACGCAAACTGGCCACTTTAAAATACCCTTTTCACTAATTACTGAGAACATGGGGGGATCTTATCGCTGTTTGTGGTAGTGATGCTCAAGAAGATGTGTGGTGTTGGGACCCTCAGTGGGTATGTTGCATGTCGTCTCTGGCGCCAAATGAATGAGGGTTTCGACGGACATCCCTGGAGGGAGCCATGGGTGGGAGGATCAACGCAACGTCCTGCACACCCGCCTCGCCCGAACCAAATTCGATGACAGTTTCTTGCTACCTTGGTTCTAGGCGAATGCCTCCTGATAGCGGTTTTCTGATCTGGTCGTATGTAGTAGAGAAATGAAATACAACCCATCTCCTCACCTCTCTCTCCCATGGCGCCATGCGGTGGTACACATCCAGTCTCGAGGTAACAGGGCCGTGGATGGCCCAAGCGGCGCAGACAAAGGGTATGCTTCGCGCATGATAGACTGCTACAACCTGAGTACTCTGAGACTTCGCCGGGGTGCAATGGGGCCCCAAGGACGGCGCAATGTCTGCAAGGCCTTTGTTTGGTGTGGCGGCAGAAGAGGCGGCGAGACAGTCATCATCTGAGGTGATGATCTATGAGCCACCACCCATTTGACAGCCCACCCACCGCTGCAGTACCACTAACTTACCACCACCACCACCACCGCTGCCGAATGCTCTGCGCTCATTGTCGACGTCAGACGCACATGCCGCTAGGTTCACGGGTACATGGCAAATGGCATGATCTCGCAGGTGATGGAGCGCATATGTGCACATTGACCGTTGAAGGAAACCACGCCCTGAAAGAAAGATGTTTTCACCCATTGCTCTGGACGAGGACCCAGGGAACAGAAGTGGGCTGCGAGATGGAACGGACCCGAGAGGAGAGACCAAGCAGTGAGACCAGAACTGATGCCATGCTACTGCCATGCTACTGGAGGTAGCTCCAAGGCTTGGATCAGAGCCATGGTACATTTGGCACCCTCAGTGCTGCTAGTGTGCCTGGGTGAGACGGGGTACAAGGGTTATGGAACCAACAGGGATCAGGGATTCGCGACCAGGACCCCGTGGATCCATCCAACTTCCTTGCCCTGTCCAAGCCAGTCCCTCACGCCCTTGTTTCTCCAACCCAAGTTTCCAACCTACTGTCAAGTGCTCCCGCCGAGTCGTCGAATCTTTGATCAGGGCTGGGCCAATAGCTGTATCATATCCTGTGTCCATGTCTCTCCTTTTTGTGTCGCCAGTGCCTGAAGGTGGGCGGGCGCCTCTTGCACGCCCGAAATCATCACCAACCGGCCCCAAACTCGCAACCTCTTTTTGGTTGATGTTCTAAGTGCAGCACAATGCAATCTGCTCTCGCTCGCCTGCCAGAGACTAGGAGTGCCGTATTGTATGCATCGCCTATTTACCACACGTCCATCCTATCGTATTCCGTCCCTCGGCTCGTGTCTCCTCCCACCTTGCATGGCCGGCTCCATCATTCTCGTTCCATTCCGCCTACCACATTTAATATCACGACCACGGTTTGCCACTATGCTCATCGAAATTGCACTCTCCCAACGTCACACTCTTCTTTCTCCGCCGACTAGATGCTTCCAGTCTCCGCCTCTGCCTATGTAGTTTGGACACCCTCTCGCGGCTGCGCATCATAATTGGCCCCGATGCTACCATTCTGTCATCCTCCCACCCCTCTCTCGTCCTATCCACGTCCATCTATCCGCATCGTCACCGGTACCACCTTTGGGCTGTCCATGCCCCAAAATTCCACCGTTTGATCCATGATCCCTATCTCCTTTCCTTGTCGGACGTGCGCTTCCCACAGCACTGCCTGTCTCGCCGTTTCAGCTCTCCCCAACCTCAGCAGGCAGTGTAAATCGCCTCGCCGTCCAGCCAACACCCAGAAGTTGGAATTAATTTTTGGCGCGTGTGGATGTGTGCACCTGCTGTCTGACCTGTAGTGCCCGCTCCCAGGGCGATCCACTCACTGGCCGCCCATCATCCACACGCCGGCGTCTAGCGTTCAGTGCACGTCGAAGAAGGCCAGTCGGCCACCAACCGAACTTTAATGGGGCAATGGTCAGTTCCCCCAAGGGCCCGTCGGCGCCTTGCTACAGGTTCCAAATTGGTCGACAGGCACAGTTTCGTTGGCGCAACGGGCAAGGTCTGTCCCAGCTGCTCGAGCGCCATGAGGTATAGGCGCCTGCGTCGCCAGTCTCATGTGGAGTGGGAGATGCTGGCTAATGGTGAGGGGAGCTTCCTGTACGTACGTCTCCAACACCTTGTCGACTCACCCACGCCCTCTTTCCCAAGTAGTCACCCGCCAGGGCATGTACATGATGCAGAGCTTCATGGCATGTACCTTTTTGCTGCAACCTGCACGAGAGTGGTACCAACACCTGCAGCTCCCGGGGGTACCCGGATGGGGCTGTCCGGGCACGGTATGGTACCCTTTGGTAAACCTACTGCCCACCACGCGCACCAAACCTGGCAGCCAGTGTCTGGTGTGCTGGTGCCGGTGCTGCACTGGGCTGCACTAGGCTGGGCTGCGCTGGGCTGCTGGGCTACCGCTAGGTTCCCTCTCTGCTGGGTGTGCTGGGCGTCCTTGGTCTCGATCTCCCCGTGTCTAGCCTGTTCATGGATGGCCCCCCGTCGAGTCCAGCGAACACAGACTCACAATCTGCTTGTCTCTTCCTCTGCACGCCCGCCTGGTCCCAAGTTCCTCCTGTTGGCGATAGCGCTCCCTTCCTTTCTCACCCGGGCTCTCTATTTTTCTTTTTCCATATCCTGCTTCGTCCGGCTTGCCTGCGCGTGCCATCTTGTGTGCTGGGGCCTCCTGCATCTTCCGCCGCTTCGACTCGCCCAGCTCGGCAGTCGTCCCTGGCCCTGGGCTCCACGAAATTCCGCGCGCTGCTGGCCCAGCCTGACCCAGCCTGGCCCAGCTGGTCTTACCGGGGCCCCTGTCACTGGGAATCCCACACAATACCACCCTCGACCCCCAGCGCTTGCGACCTTTTCACTTCCCGTCCACAACAACACCGCTTGGCCAGCGACCAGCGATTCTCCTCGACTCGGCTTGATCGACTCGATTCGATCTTCACGACGACCGCCACGAGCCACGATCCCGACCCTCGCTGACCGTCTCGAGTCTGTCTCCTGCTGGTGAATCACCGCTATTCACCTTCCTCGTCGCTCGCCTTGTTCGAAACGCTCTATCGCTGCCGACCTGGGCCGTCGTTAATATTACACGATCCACTGCTCATACCCAACTTCGGCCACCTCATCGCCACATCCCCTTGGCCTTTCTCCTTCTTCCACCTCTCCTTCGGCTTCACTTTTTGCCTTTTAATATACTCGACTGGGAATTTCTGCCCTTTGGCCGCATTATTATCCCCCTGTCGTCGCTCGTCCCACGCGACGCCTCACGTCCTCACCTTCCAGTGATTGCCTCGCCCGGACGCCTTGTTGCACAAACGGCTGGCTTTTTATGGACCGCCCTGGGAGCCAACTCTAGGCACCTCGCAGCCCCCCGACGGCACTCTGCCTTATTTTCAAAGGCACAGCCTATCCCTCTCCGGGTCCGCCACTCCTTGGTTGTACCATCATTACGTCGATTTCCGCCGTCGTGTCCCCGACGCTCTCCTACCACGCACCCTCACTCGCGATCCGACTTTCTGATCCTCCAATCCTAATCTGGCTTCGAGTCGGCTGCCACCTACGTTTTAGACTGGGACACGTCCCGACATTCCTTCAGCGGCCATGGCGGCCAACATGCAGCACATGGCTGGGGCCGGCCAGATGATGCCGCAACAGATGCGCAAGCCCACCAACAACCAACTTCAACAGATCGTCTACCAGAACCTGGTCCAACACACACAGCCCTTCACCGGAATATGCTGGCAGGCCAACGTGCCTATTGGCGACCGCATGGGGAAGACCATGAATCTGTAAGTTTGGCAATCCGGTCTACCCTCCGCCTGGTGGTTTTCGAAATTTCGAAACCGATTCTCGAAAATTTCGCGTGCAAACTAACCAATAACAGCATTTCCAACATTGCCCTCGCCATGAACGGAGTAGACTCCATGAAAGCCGCGGAGTTTGGCTGCGGATTTGAGAGAGACGTGTTCCACAAGTCTCCGACCAAGGTACCTTCAGATACACCCTCGATTTGTTGGCGTACCATCACGCGAGACGTATACTAACACCAGCGTAGGAGGTTTACGATACCGAGATGACGAACAAAATCATGGACTTTTACAAGAAGCGACAACAGAACGAGCCAAACCTTCAGAACGCCCTCAACGCCAACGCCCAAGCCCAAGCTCAGGCCCAGGCACACCAGGCACAGGCCCAAGCTATGATGAACATGCAGGCGCAAATGGGTCGTGGCGGTATGGGTCAAGGCCCCCAGCAGGGCTTCCAGGGCATGCAAAACCCCATGCAAGCTGGTCAGATGTCCCAGCAACAGCAGATGGGGATGGGGATGGGGATGAACATGGGAATGGGAATGGGTATGCCGAATCAAGCTGGCCGTGGGATAAGCCCAAGCCAACAAATGATAGGCATGCCCGGTAACCAGGCTCGGCCTCAACAGGGATTTCCCAATGAGCTGTCCCGACTGTCGCAGCAGGATAAGGGGAAGGTTGCAGAGTTGGCCGCTCGAATGATGAGCAACGCCACAGAGCAGATGAAGTCGAATACGCGACTCCAACTTCAACAGAGGCTTCCTCCACAACAACTGGCAGAATTCCAGGCAAACGGCAAAGACCCTCTCCTATGGTTCTATCAAAACCAAGCATTCCAAGTTCTCAAGGCAAACATGAACCGACTAAACCCTCAGAACGCCGCCAATGCTCAGGCCGCATTGATGCAGCAGCAACAGAGCCAGCAGTCTCTTCAGCGACAACAGCAGGGCCAACAGGCCGGCATGATGAATGGTGCTCAGAACGGCAATGATTTCTCGCAGTTCACTCCCAACATGGAGAGCATAAAGGACCAGCAAATGAACGGCATCATGGCTCAGCAATCTGGCCAGACAGTTGTTCCAGCAAGCAACGGGCCTAATCGAAACCCAACACCTCAACCCATGGGCCAAAACCTATCTAACCAGGGGCCCAACCAGGCTCGCCCGACTCAGCAGCAACAACAGCAGTCACAACCTCAGCAACAGGGCCTCAACCTTCAACAGATGAAGATGAACCAACAGTCGCAGCAAGCCCTCCAGGCACAAGCTCAGATGAAGCAAATGCAGAACCAGCCTGGCATGAACGGCAATATGCCCCCATCTCAGAGCCCTGGGATGAACACTCTCAACACACCAGTATCACGGCCCCCTAATAACATGAACCCAATGGGCAATCAGAATATGGGTCAAGGCAACGTTCAGTTCGGAGACCAGCGTTTTAACCAAGGCAGCCAGCGTCCAAACAACCAGGCTTTTCAAAGCATGCTACAGAGTTTAAATCCCGAGCAGCGAAGCCAGGTTAGTGGAATGCCACCGGAGAAGCTCAATGAAGTGATGCAGCGATGGCAAACTCACCGCCGCGAGCAGATGGCTATGAATGGAGGTCAAGGCGCAAACCAGATCCAACGAACTCCTAGTCAGATGGGCCAAATGGGCGCGGGCATTGGTGCAGGTCAGATGGGTGCGGGCCTGCAGCAACCTGGTGCTCAAGGCAACGCAGGTCAGCAAATCGGGATGCAGCGGGCACAGAATGCCCAAGCCATCGCCATGATGGACGCGATGGACTTGCCTCCTCAGGTTCTCAGCCAGCTTGGTCAGATTCCCCAAGAGGTGAAGAAATGGGGAGCCTTGAAAATGTGGCTTGGCCAAAACAATGTCGCCCAGCACGTCCGTAACCAGCTCTCAGCTATTCAGCAAAAGCAGTTCTCGCTTCTGCTCCAGAAGAGAAACATGATGCCAGGACAGCAGGCTCAGGGACAACAGCCGCAACAGCCTCAGCCTCAGCAGCCGCTTCAGGCACAGCCGAACCAACAGCAGTCTCAGCCTCAAAACCCACAGCAGAACCAACAGCCGCAATCGCAGCAGGGCCCGAATGCGAACATGCCCATGGGGATGTCAGCTGCTAACCCCCAGGGACCGAACGCTCAACAAGCAATGGCGAGGCAGCTTGCTAATATTCCCCAGCAGCTGCTTCAAGTTAGCGCTCAGGATCTCATGCATGTGAGAAGCCAGAGGCCCAACTTGGCCAATGTGCCGGATGAGCAACTTCGCATGATGGTGGTTCAGATGAAGAAGCAGAGCTGGCTCCAGCAACAGCAAATGCGAGGCCAAGCTACTCGACAAGTCCAACAACCAGGACAAAACCAGGTTCCTGCTCCGCAACCCACAATGCAAATTCAACAGCAGCAACCGCAACCCACTCAACCGAACCAGACCCCTCAGCCTCCTAATATGCAGGCGCCCAACCCGATGGGCCAGAACAATGCCATGCCAGGTGGTATTCAGAAGCAAGCAAACGCTACACCAACCCCGGAACAAATGCGAAATGCCAGGCCACAGACTGCCAACCGGGCTCAGCCACCAAACCCTTCCCCGGCGCCTGCTACTAAGAACCTGAAGCGCCCCAGCACAGATGAGAATGCCGATGTTGGTGACGCATCCAAACCTGCCAACCAGGCCAGACCACCCTCTCAACCAAACCAACAGCAGCAACCTGTGCAAAAGGGCCTTCCCAACCTTACGCCTCAGCAGATTGCCTCGCTCACACCCGAGCAGCGAGCTAAGTATGAGCAGTTTGTTAAGCTACAAATGAGCAGAGCTGCTGCTGGGGGTGCTGGTCAAATGGGCGCTCCAGCCGAGAACTTGGCCCGCCTCAAGGCCATTGGCCAGGAGGCACAACGCCAGTCGGCGCAAGAAGCCATGGCTGATATTCAAATGAGTCCAGAGGAGCACAGAGAGACTGCCAACAAACTCCAGCGCATCGTGCTGGACATGAGCAAGATTGGTAAAGGATTGAGCAGATGGTACTCTATCACTCGTGATGACCAGCGTGCCAAGATGTTTTTCAGAACTGTAAGTCAAGCTTGGAATTTATTTGTGTTGGCAACTAACTGACATTTTGTAGCGCCTACGTATTATCAAGCAATTTGCAGATGGAGAGAAGATGAGCCTGTTGAAGGACATGTTCAGCATCCGATCCAACGAGATTGACCAGGCCCGTGCTATGCTCGAGAGCATGGCCAAGGATCTTGCTGCCAGCATGTATATGCGTGAAATGATGATGAAGAACGGCCAGCAGCAAGCCACCCCACAGCCTGCAAATGCCCAGCCGCCGCAACAGCAACAGTCGCAATTGCAGAACCAGGCAGCGCAGCAGCAGCCGGCTCAGGGCAACCAACCAGCTCCTCTGAATGCTGCCAACTTGGAGAAGAACTCTCAGGCGTTGAACAAGGCCAACCAGAAGCCAACCCCCAAGGCCCAGACACCTGTGGCTCCCACCACTGCTCAGCCGCCCTTCCAATTCGGAGCTTCATCCCCCCATGGCAACCCCAGCTATGGAAGCAAGATCAAGGATATGAACCTTCAGATTCCCCCAGCGCGTAAGAAGCAGAAGGTTTCCGGGCAAACACCCCAAGGCGCCACGCCATCACCACAGATCAGCAAGAAAGCGTCCCCAGAGATGAGAAGGGCTTCAGAGCCTCAAGTGCCACAAAAGCCTATATTTGTCTGCAAGGAGCCTGATTGTGAGATGTCAGCGATGGGATTCCCTACAGAGCAAGCCCTTCAGAGCCATATTGATGAAGACCATATCAAGCCGAAGGCGGACCCCATGAAATTCATGCAGGAGAACTTGGCTCTAGCTCTTGGACTTGAAGCCGATGGTACGCCAAAGAAGGTGCAAGAATCTGCACCGGCCATGGGCATGACCAATTCCAAGCAAGGCCAGACCCCTGCAAACCTGGCCGTTACACCCGCTTCAACCGATGCGGCTATGAAGGGACACATCAAGGCTCAAGAGGGCAAGGTCAACATTAAGAGCGAGACAACACCTAAGCCAGCGGATGTTAAAATCGAGGCTTCGGGTGCGGCTGATCCGTGGGCCTCATCGACGATTGATCCTCAAAGTTTGATGAGCAACTTGGGTCTGGACAATGGCTACCGAAACGTCATCAGCGACATCAACGTGTACCGATCACTGACTCCCAACGACACACCCGAGTCAAGCAAGGACAGTGGATCTAGCGAACCAAACAGCGACATCTCGGAAGGCGTTAGCCTTGAGATTGACGCCAACTGGCAGACTCTTGACACGGATCTTCTGATTAACATGAACAGCACCAATTTGGATGGTGCCATGGGCACGATGGATGGTTTTGATATCGACCTGGATCCTTCCCTACTCGACCCAAGCGGGCCACCACCGGATTGGGACGATGTCAACGTTGATTTCACCAAGCCCTTCCAGCTCGACACAAGCTATTACTCGATGGAGACATGATCGAAATGCGGCACAGAATGCGTGAGAGGAACAGGACTGGAGTTTGTTTGGCAAGAATGCCACGGGACTGGTAATGAGCGGGAGGGGAAGAGGGTGTCCCGGGATATATATACCCAAAGGTGATGACATGAATCATTGTTTTTCGAGCATGATATTTCTGTACAGGGATTACTTTACGGGACAAAAGAGGGGAGCCTTGGATGGTCATTGGGAAGGGAACGGGAAAATGGGGAAAAGGAGAGACGGTGCCAAAGCACCCAGATACAGATGATATTGAGGTCCAGAGCCAGCCGTTCGAGGAAGGGCATGGGGGCTGATATATTTGGTTCTTCTGATTTTGGAGTTTGCCGACGGGGCAGCCGAGGATGGCCTGGATGACGGACTAAAAGTCGTCAATATTCCGTGTTTTGTTGTTGGTTTTAAGCGTTGCTTTCTTGACGTTTGTCTATATTTTATTTCTAGATGCCTTTGTGCTGTTTGTAGTTTGTTTGAGGGGTGGGAGAAGGCTACATTGGTCTTGACCTCGGGATATAGGCGAGGAGCAAATGATACCCAGCGTTTTGCTACCGAGATTGAATTGTGCAGATGTGATGATGTTTTGTTCTGATTGACCGAGGATGTCTTGAACAAGTGGGTGTATGTATGTGTACGTGTAGATGGACGTGCAGATGGACGCGTAGATGGACGTGTACGTTTATATGTATGTGCATTCGTATATCTATGTATGTCTACATGTACCATGAAAGGCAGGGCACCGAGCTATGAGTGACTACTATGGCTCTGCTACTTGATGAAAGTGTCAAGGTCATTGTTGGACTCAGGCCTGGCCCAACGCGGCCTAGACTAGGAGGCAACGGAAAGGGTCCCCCGTTCCTGCATCCGCCTGTGACAGGATCCTTCCCCACACAGAGGAGACGCGGCAGGCTAGTCCGCTACGGTGCTAGTCCGTAGCACCGAACCCGCGCTAGGTCGCAACAGGAAAAAAGTAAATAGCTTGCATTCTTCGTGGCAGTTTGGGGAGTGACGTGACGGTGCAAGCGCGGCCCAGGTGGAGGGGGACCAAGAGAGGCCAGCCCGGGGGCTGGGGTCGAGGGATAATGAGAGGCGCGACAACCGTGTTTTTTGGTGGGTGGTATTGCAGCCGTGGTGGCATGGGTTCATCCTTTTTTTGCTTTTTTCTTTCTCTTTCGTGAGGAGAAGGAAAAAAAAAAAAAAAAAATCGAGACTACCACCTATTGTAAGCAGGCAGAGCAGTAGCAGTAGCAAAAGAGACTAGTCTAGTCCAAGAGAGCCAGCTTCGTCTTCATGCCCGCTTCCATTCGCATGATGGCGTGCGGGCATCCAAAGCTGATGCACACGCATGCTCGTGCCCTCTCACCATGGTAGCAATTATAACGTCCTGCACCGCGGTGCGAGATTTTTTGTTTATTTTGATGGTGCTTTATTTTCATGTTGTCCCCCGTTGTCACAGAGAAATGCTCCGGGCGGGTGGTGTTTAAACACGTACAGTAGCGCTCCCGTCACGTCCTCTTATCTTATCAGTGCGTCTCAAAACCTCCACCCCCAGCAGGGCCCCCCCAATACCTGACCTTTAATGATCGTGTCCTGGCGTTAAACACGTACAACACGAACTGCTCAACCCCACGAGTTTCTATTTTGCTCCTCGTTCCATAAAACCCCCTCTCTTGCATTAACGGGTGCCAATCTCTCCCGGAGCTTCTTCTTTTCCCCTCTTCTCCCCATCTCCCTTGCATCCCGCATCTCTCATTCACAATGGAGACGTGCTCCCCATCCAAGCGACGCGCCCTCGCCCCGCTAGACTCCAACGCGCTGGCCTCCCCCAAGACGCTCTTCAAGGACGGCAAAACTTCAGGAGACGTCCTTGGGAGCCCGGTGAAGCTTGCTATCGAGGCGAGGAAAAGATTATTCGAGGTTGAGGGCGCCGTGAGCCCTGCCGGCAAGAAGGCGTGTCTGGGACGTGACGAGGTACGTGTGACCACTTTAACGTGCATAATGGAAGCTCTCCCACATCCCACCCATTGGAGATGCTCACATCCAATGCATAAATCGAGTCAATTGCAAGCTTACCAATAGCTAACTTGCCTCACAGGACGCGTTGTCAAGAAGCCACAGCCCAGAGTCGAGTTCTCTCTTCGACACATCTGGCAATGACGCCTCATGGGCCACCGCCGCCACTGAGCCAGAGGCCGCCGCTCCCATCGCGGCGGCCGCCCTGGAACAAACCCGAGTCACTCGCCCCCGCGCTTTAACGCGGGAACAAGCAAGAGAAGTATGTCAATGTCACTACCCGTCCTCGGCTGCACTAGGGCCCGGAGTTTCCCATCGAACACTGTGCTGACAGCCTACACCAGAAAGTAGAGATACTCCGCCTACGCCTCGGACTCGCCAACTACAAGGTCCGTACCGGCCAGACCACCGTCTCCCTTGCCGACCTGCAGCCCCGCCCAATGCCCCGACCTGGCCCTCGCGTCGTCCGCGTCCAGAGCCCAAGTGCATCTTCCTCATCGTCCACCGAAGAGGCTCCCCAATCACAACCTGAAGAGCGGTCAGAGGACCACACTGAGACGGACAACGAACTACCGCAGCAAGCCTCATCAACAGAGGAAGAGGAGGATGGTGATACCACTATCGATGGCTCGAACCCCTCCGGAGACATCCCCCCACCTGGTGACGTGTCAGAGCCACAAACTGCCAGCACCGCGTTAAGTGGTGACGTGGGGAACGAGTTGCCGAGTCTATCCCAGGAGGACTCGAGTTGATGACGCTCGGGAGAAAAGAAAAACAAACCAACTAAAAGACCCAAAAAAAAAAAGGAAACTGAATTAATTCACTGCATTTAGGGACATTTCAAGAGATGGGAAGCGTCGGTATCACTTGTATATATAGCAATCATTCTCAGTGGCAGGCATGCCATGCAAGGGCGAGGGCGAAATTTCGGTGATGTTTTTTTTGCTTTTGTTTGTTATTTGATACACTAGGCGTTGAATGTTTATCTGGGCAAATGGTCCAAGGGAGGACCAGATGGCGTTGCCGGGACATTTTTGTAAGATTTGAGACAGGATAGAGTCAGGTCACATGCGGTGGCACCATGGGTCAAATTCTTGATCAATTACTGATTTCACATGAAATTTGTTTCTAGCCCCCTCGCAGAAGGAACATTGTTCTAGTCAATGCGGCCAACGTCATGACTAAATGCGGCTCATCACTTCGTACTTGGCACTCTCGATGCCATCATCTCCCACCTAAACTCCAATTGACAATCTGCTCACCTCAACTCCATTCGATACATGCACACCTTGGTCGCTCACATATTTAGTCAATCAGGAACTTGGGCTCAAGAGTTCCGTAATGCTCGAAGAACTCCTTGAACAGGCGGATTGCGTATCCGACATCAGCGGTGCCACCAGTTTCACGGATACTGTGCATGCTGAGTTGCGGGTTACCTAGGTCGAGCGTGCGCATGCCAAGTTGGGCAGCTAGGCCAGGGCCAATAGTGCTGCCGCAAGGAGAGTCGTTGCGGACGACGAAAAGCTGAAGTGGGACACCGGCGGTGCGAGCACACTCCTGCAGGAGTACGATGCCTGGTGAGTTCGTTGCGTAGCGCTGGTTGGCGTTGATCTTGATGACGGTACCGCCGTTCATGGCCGGCTGGTGCGATGATTCGTATTTACCGGCGTAGTTGGGGTGCACAGAGTGAGCCATGTCTGCCGACACAAGGAATGACCGTGCCAGCGTCTGCTCATAAGCGGTGGCGTCCTCGCCCTCGTGGTGAATGGCCTCATAGCTGCCGTCGCTGGCAGCGTCTCGGTTTCCTGGGAGGACGGACAAACGACGCAGCACAGCGGGGATCAGGTTGGAGTTGGCACCCTGGGCCGAGGTGGAGCCAATCTCTTCGTGGTCGAAGCAAACCGTCAGGCGGATGGTGTTGTCGTTCGAGAGCGATGCTTCGTCCTTGACGGAAGCAATAAGACCCTCGACGGAGCAGTACGTCATGCCAAGGTTGTCAAGGCGGGGAGAGAAGATGAATTCGTCGCTGATACCACCAACACATGATTTCTGGGTGTCGTAGAGAACCAATTCAAAGTCTACGATGGCTGAGATTTCAACACCAGCCTCAGAGGCGATGACGTCGAGAACAGGGGCATGGTGTCTCTCAGCCATGGCCTTAAGAGGCCTGAAGTCCTCCTCCTCCTCATTGTCATCCTTCTCCTCGTTCTTAGTGCTCCCGTTGAGCTCAGCTGAAACAAGACCAGCAATGGGGAAAAGCTCCGTCTCCTTGTTAGGGTCAAAGTTGCTTTGTCGGTGAAGGTGGATGGCGAGGGTCGGGATACGCAGCAAGGGCTTGTCAACCTTGATCAGCTTCTGGACAAACTTGTCTCCCTCCTTGACCAAGACTCGGCCAGCAATGCTGAGATCACGGTCAAACCACGACGTCCAGATACCTCCACCATAAGTCTCCACGCCGATCTGGAGGAAGCCAACATTGGACTTCTTGGAAACTGGCTTGAGACGCAGGCAAGGCGAGTCAGTGTGGGCACCGACAATGGCCACTGGGTTACCAGGGCGCCACTTGCGGCCGATTGTGAAGGCTACAATGGTCGAGGCATTGCGAGTAAGGTAATATTTGCCGCCGGGGCGAAGGGTGGAGGCCCAGGAGTCTCGCTCGTAGATGGGTTGGAAGCCGGCCTTTTCAAAGCGTTCGACGGCTGATCGGACAGCGTGATAAGCTATATCAACGGGTTAGAAGCCGAGTAAAGTTGCGAGGATGCATGCTGTGGGTACAGACGAGTGGGGGATGCGTTGACAAAGTCAATAAAGTCGAGAGCTTCCTGAGGAGGGGCCATGATGGGCGGGGACGTCGAGAAGGAAGCGATGAGAATGGACGTTGGACGATAAGACGACGGTGTTGCTGCAATTGCGGCCCTGGATTTCCGGAGGATGCTCAGTGAAAGGCGGGAAGAGGATAGCATCGAGCGGAGGAGGGGGGATGCGGGAGGGAGAAGCGGGACAGGCGTGAGCGGCAGAGGAAGCTTGGTGTTGACGATTTGAGGTCATGTGGTTGGTTGGTTAATGACGGAGGTTTGAGCTATCCGGCCCCGCCTGTACGTACCTCATCATAACCGGTGGGGTTGTATGAGCCTTGACTTGGCATGAGAGCCAACTGACTCGGGATTTATTGGGTACATTTCATTCTAAAAAAAAACAGAAAGTGGTTATGACATGAGCAGATGCTAGAAGCGGTGGTTTGAGAACAAGAACCCCATGTTTTTTTTACAGCAACTCGTCGACGATGGATTGGTTACCCCTCTAGTAAAGGCACCTGCGATGCTCGGATCTTTCGAAACATGACTCGCCTCACATGCGCCGTCCCCTCAATTGCTATGCCAGGTGTGACGTGGCGGCGAGCAAATCGCTGCTCTTCAGACGGAGAGATAACCCAAATCACAGACAAAGATAGGTGGCATGTGAATTCATAAAATGCGAGATTTGATTTATATGTGTATGCCGCCGCATGCTAGATGAGTCGGACCCATGTTCGCCAATTTCGTTGTTAGATGGTAATGGCGCTGCTGGTTGACACATGCAGTCGCTTGGACGTTTAAAATACCCACAGGTTTCCATAAGCTAAATTGGAGCCTCTGTATTCATAAAAGTTACCGTTTTGAAAATCTCAAAGAGCCATGCATGTTCCCGAGGCGGTCACTATTAGATTATTGTGTGAGTCCAAATCTAGATTCATGATTTCGACCGATTTCCTTGGTCCAAAGTTTCTTTTTCATTGCTCTCTACACTTTGTTATCAAGTAAAATCGGATAACACCACCGCATCCAAAGCGATTAAAAGACTGGGTCACCTAACAAAGATTCCGAAAGGAGCAGTTTTTGGACAACTATTTCTGATTTAAATATACTATCATACTCAGATTCTAAGCATCTATGCTTGTAAATGCAAAACTTCCTTGGCCAGGTTTGGCCACCGTGGATATCTGTCCTGTATTATCCTGTTTCTCGTCTCAACGAGCCCAAAAGCTCTCCCATCTATGCACAAAAAAAAAAAGGAAAATAATGCCAAATGAAATCAAGGACATAAGAAAAAAAGACGACATGATATGATTCGTTTCGCTTAGAACAAAGGAGAGTATGTCATCATTCCCATTTTCTGCCCCTCCCAATTAAGGCCCCGAGGTCCCAAGTCGTGTGTCTTTTGGAGTTGAGTCACCGCTCTCGTTAGACAAAGATTGCTTAGCTGCTGTCAGAGCTGCTGCCAATGGCCTTCTCGCGGTCGGAACGCTCGAGGCCGCGGTTGAAGACGAGACCGGGGTGGCCGATGCAGAGAGAAGCAGCGGCAAGGACAATGATGACACCCTCAAGGACGATGAATGGGACCTCGTGCTTGATCAGGCTGCCATTGTAGCCATCCTTGAGCTCGACGACACGGAAGATGCATCGGGTGAGGATGAGGATGATGGCAGCAGAGAGACCAAGGAAAAAGGCCATCAGGCGCCAGCCGACAGCGGCAGCGTTGCCGGAGCGCAAGTATCGGATCATGTAGTCGGAGAAGGCAACGATGAAGGCAGCGAGGATAATGACCTGGAGGATCAGACCAGCCATGGAGATGTCGACACCAAGGTTGCTGCTTTTATTGCTGGTGGACATGGCACCGCCGGCGGCCTGGAGGATGAGGCAGATGATATCGAAGGGAATGAAGATCCAGTAGAACAGCTGGGGCTTGAATCGAGAGAGTTCAGGGGCAAAGAAAACGATGGTCTTGGAGAGAGTGACGTAAATGGAGGCCGTGTAGAAAACGGGAGCGATCGTCAGGCAGACTAGAACAGACTTGTTAGTGATGGCAGATTGGGCATTGGGGTGATTTCAGTCTTACCAATTTGAACCATGAAGGCGTTGAAGGAGAATGGGTTGTTGTACATAAGAACACGGCCAACATATCCGATGACTTCGCAAAGGCAGCCAGCAACCATGCCGAACATGAAACCCCATGCCTTCCATCGGACACCGATAATGAGGTGGATGAGGCCGAGGATACCGAAGAGAGCGATGAAGGTGACGTTGGCTGCAATCGAAGGTCGGTAAGTGTAGATACTCCAGTCGATGTTACAGTTGTCGAGGTTGCAAGGAGAGTCACTCCCGAAGGCGTTAGTGGGCCGGGTCGTGAACATGGTGGTGGTCGACATCTTGGCGGCGTCGATTATCCAACAACGAGTTTCAACGGGGGCTTAAGCTTAAAAGCTGGCTCGGAGATGGCTGGGGAAACTCCGTTGCAGATAGGAGTAGACTGTTGCAAGTGAGAGTGTGTGAGAGTGAGAGTGTTGTAGTTGTTGTTGTGGATGGTGAGTGATGATGAGAATATTTCGGATTCCATGGCGGGAAGTAGATGCCCTTGATATAAGCAAACGAGAAAGAAGCCAAGGTCTGCAATAATAGGAGTCATTGCTGAACCGAAAACGCCTTTTGCTGCGTGAGGGTGGACTCCGAGCAGGAACGGGTGCGGTGCGCACACCCACCCAGCAGCGACTTAGACGGAGGCGGCAGTGCCACGTTCGGACTCGCAACCCGCGGCTCGGACTCGCGGCCACGGACGAGCAGGGATTCGCTAGCGCGATGGCAGCCGACAGCCAGCGTCTGTCTGTCTGTCTGTCAGCATGGCTCCCGAGAACAGACTAGTGGGGGCTCCGCCTGTCAGCGGAGGAACATTGGCTGCTGCCTTCGAATGGGTTCCTCGTTTGGCCAACTCACACTCACAGCCGCCGACAACCAAAGGCCTCTATTCCTGTTATTCCGCATAGAGCTTCATTCTTCGAGATGGAGCAACTGTGGAGGATCTGTCATTTTCAGCCGCGTCCGAATCTGGTTCTACACGGCGCTTCTCGCACCAATGATTGATTCCTCCAAAGTGGCCCGGTTTATCGTGACGCTGTAAACCTCAAGTGCCATATTCAAACTCCCACTAAGAAAAAAAATCCCTCCTCGTCTTCTTGTCTGACACCATGGCATGTACACTGTAGCTTCTTACACGCACTCCTCCCCGGCCTTGGCAAGGCCTCTCTCCGTCCTCCAAATTCCCAGGTCCGTGTGTGTGCGCGGCTCCAACAGACCCCCAGCGGAAGGATGCAGGTGTAGCATGGCGGTGGGGCACACAGGGCAGTACACCTCGCACTCTCAAAAGAATGCGAGACCCAGTACAGGGCCAGGCGCAAGGCCAAGCGCGGAGCCAAATGTGAAAGGCTGTGTGGGTCACTTCCGAGATTCATACACGTATCGTCCAGGGCCCAGCTCCCTGTTATTTCCGTACGAGAATGCTGCTTATTTGGAGAGTGAAGAGAGATGCTTCCCAGTTTGATATATTGGTGCTTTGGTGTGGGCAGAAATTCCCCTTTTGGGGATGAAAATTACATCTGCCATGTGTTTTCTCACATACCGTTTCACACCACGACGCCAACGGTTGCGTGCATCATGGTGAATGGCCTAAATCCCGTAGCATTTGCCCCCTTCATTTTGAACAGGACGATTCAAGCACCAGGTTACCTTGTTCTGTCTCGAGTAGGGCTGCATGATACATGTATGCGGGCGTGGGTGTGCGTGTATGTGTATGTGCGTGTGAGAGAGGTCGCTCCATTATTCCCGTTATGGGCAAATCTCATCTTGATTGTCATCTTCAGCTTTCAAAGTTCCAGCAGGTCGGCAAGCGCCACAGCCACCACTCATGAGCCATGATTCATCACATCGTTCGTGTCGGCGGTGCAACCCCTCGCACGCATCTCGTCCAGGGCTGGGCTTCAGCTGCGGGACCCATGCCAACCCATGCCAACCCAATCGTCCGCCTATCTGCCAAGGCTGCAAAGGAGAGTGCGAGGGCGATCCAGATTTGAGAGGGGTCGATGGGTCGCACCAGAGATTTGGGGAGGAGCTTCGCCAGGCTGACAAGCGTCATTGTGCGTGCCAGTTACGTGGTCCCTGGCTGTGTGGCTGCGCAAACACTCGCACTCCCAGAACGAGTGCGAGCTTTAGCGCTTCCTGCGCCCCACCTCTGTCTTTAATTTTGTCGTTTTGTCTTCCGGGACGGGACAATCTGAAGATCCAACCAAGCCCCACCCGGCTCCACGGAGCACCGCTAGCCAATCGTCCCTTCCCACCCGCAGTCAACCGGCGGATCGGATTTGCATCTCAATGCCCGTTTCCCTTCAATTTACTAATCCTCCAACCCTCCTCCATCACAGACACACGTCGGCGTGCGTCACAACATCACCCTCGGAATCCCTTCATCACTCTAATCCTAATCTAAATTCGCGCTAGGTTCAAGCCAGTAAGCTGCTTCCGAAAATCCTGCTGCTCTTCCCTTTGTGAGTCTCAGAACAGTCCATAGCCTACTTGGCCTTGTCACCAGAGTATCAACCACATCATTCACCGTCTTGCATTGCGCGAGCTGCGTCTTTTCGTCTTTGGATCTTCCGTCCTGTTGTTGCTCACCGCTTCTCACCATTCCCTCCCATCTCCATACAAACGCGACCCCCTTTTGCGCCTGCATGCTTGTGGCCATTTTTACAACCCGTAACCGCCATCGGAGACATTTTCGTATGCACATCAACTCACAACGTGAACACTGCCTCCCCCAGCATTCCTTCATGATGACCACCGATACAAGATGATTCCGCAAGAAGGTTTGCGAATATGGCATGCACTCCATAACCCTATGTTTCGTCGAATCAGGCACCCGCCCTCGCCTTTTAGCATCTCACCCTTCTTGGAGACTGAATAGCGCCATGCATGCACGTTATAATTTGTGGGTGAGGGCGTAAAAATAAAAATATGCCCTATCAGCCCAATGTCCCATTGAAAAAAAGCAGAGCCATCCATGTACGTACGGACATGGCCTGCGCCTCGTCCGTCCCCACCCCAAGTCCCCTCCGCTCAACTCCGTGTCCGTACCTACCTTGATGTTTCTCCGCCGCCGTCGGCACTTCCCTGCCCTTGCTCCTCCCTCCGCATGTTCTCTGCCGTTGGCAAGTTCATTCTCGCCATCATCCGTCGCTTTGACTTCATGAAGAATGTCTCTCCGCCAGTCATGTGCGGCCATGGCCATCATTACGGAGAGGGGACCTTTGTGAATGGAACAGACTCAGGCTCCATACTAGATATAGACTCCTTTAGACCCATGTCATAGACTAATTTTCATGGCACGGAGCTTGGCACTCATCCTCTCACCATGAGGCGGGTAACCAACCAGTAAGCCACATGTCGCCAAGCACATCAGTTACACGCCCGTCGAATGATTCGACAATCCATGAAGCTGTTCAACCGTTCGTGCCTACTTCACTGTCAGCCACAATTCAGTTTTTGGCAGTATTTTTCGTCCCGTATTCCCGATGCCACGTCAGCGGCTGACCAAAGTACTCGTTGCTAATGTTAGGCCCCAAGTCGTTAATGCAGCAGTATCTCCAACTACGATAGAAGATGGCCTCAGAAACACGTGTTGGTATGGCTAACAAAGCATACAAGCAAGTTTACTTTTGGTAATAGAAAGAAAGAAGAAAAAAACGTCAGAAACAAGGGAAAGAACAGTTGGACCGTGGCGAGTCGGCAAAACAGTCAGTGTCGCCTCGTCCCCATCCAGGACTGCATATCACCAGTGAAAGGAAACTTTTTGGGGCCCATGCTAACTCCTCTGGAGTGTCCGTGCAGAATTCGCAGGCTATTTGCAGTGGAAATATTTTATCGAGGTAGGCATGTAAAAATATTTTGCCAAGATGCTAACTTTTCAGCCCCGTGTTGTTGATTCTCAACTCCGTTCGGTGACGGAGTATGCAATACGCGCTCCATGGGAGGCATACCTTGATGATATTATTTACGTGACTGAATCATCAATCAGCAATAGGCGTGGTGGCAGAGTGGTCTAATGCGTATGACTAGAAATCATATCTCTTCGGAGGCGTCTGTTCAAATCAGGCCCACGTCGCTTAAAATTTTCTTTTTTTGCAATTTTCTTGTTACATTTTTGCATAAACCTCGTCCGGTTTGCAACTCTATTTATACTACTCTGAGCTATTCTAACCTCAAGAACATACTAAAAAGAAAAAAAAAGGTAATCTGCCTGGCTTAAGCTCAAACAGTCGATATTCCTCACCAAACTCCTCGACCCCAGACAGCCCTGGCACGATAAGTCTCACGACACAAATAGGGCATCGAACTAATATAGAACCAAATGGTATTTCCTAACCCCCAATCATAGTCAGCCCTAGTGGCAATTAATCCTCGGTAAGCAATCCACCTCAAGGCTTCAAGCTAACAACGACTAGGACCAAGGCTGGGGAACATATCAATGACTTCTTTCTTTGGCCGAATCGGTTTCATTGCCAATCATCTTATTCTCAGATACGGATGGTACCTCGGTACCCAACAATCTATTGGTCGTGCTGCGGCTGAGAAATTCACGATTTAATAAATTCAGCAGCAATCCCCAGCACAGCATTTCACCAACGACGAATAAACACAGAGCATTGTGAGCTAATAAACCATAGTAATAAACAAAACTCGTTCCCAGTCATGGGGGTTCCCAAGGTGACGAAGTATTCCTGGATGGAAACCTTTGAAACTTACGATAACCAGTCTTCCTCGGATATGCGCTTCCAGTCCTCCTCAGCAACCAAATGTGGATTCTATAAGACTTGCTAATTTTAGTGCCCAGTGAATACATTATGCATCACCAACTTGTCATCCTTCTTCCTACTCAACCACTAACTTTAGGTCCTAGCCCGATATATTGATTAGTTGATCACCAACATGCAACACTGGTATTTATAGCTACACCGGAAGAGAAGCCAATTACAACATACGGGTATCCCTTCAATGAACACGAATACTGTATACACTTCCCCCGATTCATCTCCTCCATTTTTACGTTTGTAACAAGTTAGTACACTAACATCAGGGTCACCCACTGCGCACGTGGAGGACTGTTTTTAGCTGTGGAATCAAGATGAGGACCACGTTTCAACCCTAATTCAGGAAGTTGCGCAAGCAGGTCCCATTCCGAATCTCCGGACTTCTCGCCATTTCTCCTCCCCCGCATACATGGTTACCCCCAGGACGGAGGAGAGCCCGCCCGATCTACAAGGCATTGTCCGCTAAGAGTTGCCTCCCCTCCACGGACCGACGAAACATCGGACGAGGCAGACACCCACGAGAGAGCACACAGACACAAGGGTTTGAGTTTGGCTGAGCGGGACGGGAGATGGGGGAGGGAGCGCATGTGTATCCCAGGGGCGGGCTGCAGAACGTTGCACACATGCGCGCGGTACATGCTCACGAGTCTCGAGCAACGCCGCCGCATTGCGTAACCCTGCACACGCACCCGCTCCGGCCACACACACACACACACTCTCTCTCTCTCTCTCCTTCGTGTAGAGGAGCAGATTGGGTGAAGGGGGAAAGAGAAATGGGGAGGGGGGAGGGGAGTGTTATCGAGGCAAATTACCGGAACCATACTCTGAGGACCGGAGAATTCAGATCATATCCAGGCTAACAAGCTTCGCACTGTACACAGGATGGGACGACGACTGGGTTGATGGTCTGATTGAGCGGCGCAGCCTGGGATGGACGTCGTGTAGTCGTATTTTTTTTCTACAAGCGCGTGAGAGAGAAAGGACCGGCTGGTTACATAGTTCGAACAAGCCATGAAAATCGCAATTAACCCGGCTCCTCCCTTTTCCCGTGCAATTGCCTGCTTTCCATCACAGATAGCTAGCTATTGAGCCGCTCACAATCTCCCCACCCCGCCAACATGGCCGTCTCTCTTCCGGGCATGTTGAGACTCGTCATCGTCCTTCCCCATCGGGCTGTAGTGCAGAAGCTGCACCCCCGTTTCGTCCGGTCCCAAGGTTCCGCGATCCCAGTTGACTTCCTTGCAGGCGCCCAATCACGCAGGCACGACGCCGCAAAGGGCAATTTCCTGGCCTGCCAGGGTTGCGTTGGGTTGACAACCTTGGGTTCTGCAATGGGGTAAAATGTGGCGGCAGGACCACGGGTGGCTTGTCCTGTTGCGGGTTGGCGAAATGACGAACAGCGGAAGGGGCTCGACGGCGCCGTTTCTACCCCCAGATTTACAAGGGTCATCTATGCGAGAAAGAAAAGAAAGAAAAAAAAGGCTTGGCCTTGGTAGACTTTCAGATATACACGCACAGACGGAGGACTCGGAGAAACTGTAGTAAAAAAGACTGTCATTCATTCACTCTAATAACTAAACGCCAGGTTTTTTGCAAAAGAAATTGTAAAGCGATTGTCCGCGTTGCATCCAGGCAACCAGACCGTGGCAGGCCAACACCAAATTGACAAGTGCCACACCTGAATTGCCCTAATACAATTAGAAGATTAGGTACACAATAATCGTTGCCATCAGTGCTGTATTCAAATGTCTAGAAATATCGATACATGGCAACTAGACATAGACGCCCATCATGAAATGCCGTAACCTGCAGGCTTCAACCTATCTAGTCGAAAGAGAAAATTATTTAAGCAAGGACGAGAGCGGCAAGACCGGCAGCAGCGGCGAAGAAGGCAGAGCCAGCAACGGTGCCAGCAGCACCGGTGACCTGGGCAGGGGTAGAGCCAGTGGGGGTGGTGGCAGGGACACTAGCAGTTTGTTAGTTGGCTATTGCAATGGCAAGTTTCTTCGGAGTTTACTTACGTGCTGTTGGGGCTGTGGCCGCTGTTGTCACCACCGCCGACGGGCTTGGTGGCAGCAGGGGGAACGACAACAGTGTTGGTGGAGCAGGGGATCTGGATGGTGGAGTACTCAACCGAGGTGTAGACGGTGGTGTAGCTCTTGGTGATGGCAGTGACGGAGGAAGAGGGAACGCACTGCTCAACAGCGGGTGTGGTGGGAGGCTGGGGAACAACGACGGAAGAGGGCTTCACGGGGCTGTTGTTACCACCGCTCTGGTGGGGGACAGTGCCGTTGGAGGGGACGCTGTGGGTGTAGACGGGGACAACGGGAGGGACAGCGGAAGAGGGCTTGCCGGGGGAGTTGTTGCCACCGCTGGGGACGGGGACCTTGGCGGTCTCAGTGACGGGGCAGACAGTGGTGGAAACGGCAATGGTCTCAGTGGAGACGACAGTGCTGCGAGCAGGGCAGTTGGTAACCTCAGCACCGCAAGAGGTGACGGTGTGGACCTTGGTAGAGTAGATGGTGCTGGTGGTGAGGGGGACCGAAGAGGTAACAGCGGGGACCGAAGAGGTCACGGGGAGAGCCTCGGAGGTGGTCTCAACGACGGGAGCAGAGGTGTAAGGAGTAGCGCTGTGGCTGCGGGCAGGGCAGTTGGTAACCTCAGGACCGCAAGAGGTGATGGTAACCATCTTGGTCTCGAAGTCGGTGGAAACCTCAGCAGGAGGAACGTAGGCGGCCATGGCGCCGGTGGCCAGGATAGCGGCAGCAACGGTGAAACGCATTTTGAATGGTTGAAGGGGGTTAAGGTGGTTTGGTTAAGAAAGAATGGCTAAGCAAAAGAGCTTAATGAGATGTTGTTGATTCTGAAAGAATGGACGACCGAAGTCAAGAGGCAAGTTGAGAAGCAAGCAGCTTAAAATTGTCTGGTAGGCTGGTGAGGAAAGAAGGAAAAAAGTCCTGATGGCATGGAGGATGTCGCATTTTAATAGCCATGTCTGTCGCCTGCGAGACCTCTCCAGAGAAATTACGTACCTCGACTCCTAGATCCAGGGGCCTGGTGAAGGTTGGGATGAGTGATAGGAGTGTGACCCCGGCAAATGACTTGGACAAGCATTGCAAGTTGGGACGGCCGAGCCATGTCGCGGGTGGGCCACGATGGAGGGTGGAGCATCAAGGACCGCTCCAAAGGCCGCTTCTAGGATCAACATGGTATCTGAACCACGGGCCATGGATTAGGACAAAGGCAAGGGTGGGAGGTGCGGGCCTGGGCAAGAGGTGCCGCCGTTGGTGGTCCGCCGCCCGATGAAGAACCAGGATCCAGACCCCAAAAGGCCCGGGCAGCCAGTTTACGGCGTTTTCATGCTGTCATTGGGTGTGGCTTGCCAACGCCTGTCTTACACACTTCCTCTCTGGTCAGGGCCGCCGAGGGGGGTTCTTTCGGGAGGCGCCCAGAGGCAAAGAACACTATCAGTTGTATTCTGCACGTGTGTGTGTGCGGGTGTGGGTGGATGTTGCGAGTGGGCGCTTGTGGAACATGCAGTGGACCATTCATGTGCTGTGCCTTGGAGCTCTCTTCATCTCGGTGGTCTAAAGTGGCTCACCCGTCGTCCACACTGGCGATCTGCGAGAGAGAGACGCCAGTGGTCAGGGCGGCTTGGTGATAGACAGGGGGCGCCAATCTCGGGGGGCTTGACTTGAAGGCTGACAGCGGGCTGGCCGACTCGATATGGCTTGTATGGCTTGTATGGCTTGTATGGCTTGTATGGCTTGTGTGGGCAGGCCAACGTCAAAATCAATGACACGAGGAGTAGTATCGCAAAGCCCAGGAAGGGGCCTGCATGAGCATGCGTTGCGTCCGACTCCATCGCACTATTTGCCGCGGTGCTTGGTTCCCTCCGCCCAACTCATGCGCTGTGGCAGTCGCTGTAGCTGCTCAACAGAGCATATTGTTGCGCAACGATCCACCGATCGGAGGGCAGTGCATGTTGATCACAGAGTACAGAAGCGCTCGGAGCCGGCGATGCGCGACAATCCTTTCCGATTGGGCACTGACCTTGGCTCTGAGTGGTCCCGTGTGGCCCCGTCTACCTCCTGCCATCTGAAGTTGGTCCAGGGCGTAATTTTGTGCAACTGTGCACGTGTGAACACTGCAAATTGCACAATTTCTCCAGGTACCTCCCCGCCCTTCCGCCCTCCCACTCCCGAGTATGGTACATCCCTCCTCATCCTGATTCACGAGGCTACACTACCTGCCGGCAGCCACATCGTGGCTTTCCATGGTTCGACTTTGGATTTTGTGCTTGTTAACAAGAGACATGGTGTCTGAGACCGCCTTCGTAAACCCGCCTGTCTGCAGCCACAGCCCAGGCTCCTGGTGGTACTGATTCATCCGGTCCCCTTGTTCAACATCGTATATTCGGGGCATCCTCCATCTGACTCGCATCTGGGTGTTGGCAGCTCCATGATCCCTGGGCACTTTCGCATGCGCCAGCTAAGTTGGTGGTGGCAACCAGGTAGACTGAACATGTTGGAGCAGGCGGCACAATTTCCCTTGTCCTTCGCAAGCACCAATGAATAATGACCGTTTCCTCCACCTTGCCTGTCAGTTTATTAATGCGAGGCATGGCTTCCCCACTTCGAGAGGCCTCAGTGCAGAGCCCGACTCGTCCGCTGGCTTCTGCACAAGGGATCCAAAACAACGCAACTCTGGAGTGGCCGCCCAGTTGATGGGGTCGGTGCAGCCGCCCTGGCCAACCCCCCCTCCCTTCTCTAATGCAGGAACCAGATGCGGATTGCCATCCCCCATGATCCATCTCAATCCGCCGCTAGCCCAGCCGAGCTTCAGAAGAACCATGCCCCCGACACAGCGCACATGCGCCAGTACCCTTCAGTCCTTTATTCCGCTTCTCGTCAAACTCAAAGGTCTCTTGGCACCGTTGAAGTTGGCTGGGGGCGGTTAAGCTGCTCGGCTAGGTTATCGGGAAATCGAGGCAGAGGCACTCGGCTGAAAAGCAAGCAAGACAGGGAGGAGAAGGGGAAAAAGGCGAAGCCGAAAGCGCCAAGCCGATCAAAAAAAGGTCCGAGAGACATCCTTCGCGAACGCAGAGATGGCTTGGAAGCCAATATTTGGCTATATCCGTCGGCACCTTTCATCCCACCACTTATCTTAAACAGCCTAAAAAGAACCGAAATAAGGCTCGAATATGCTTGTTCGTAACGATTTTCGGTTGCAATTCCGCTAGTCCACCTGCCGAAATCATCACCCTGGCCTTCAAATCTACATACGAGCAGATTCAGCAACACCACGAATGCCAGTACATAATGCCTACCTACCTACTAGCATTTTGTTTTGACGGGCGGGCTTGAGAATGGGGCGACCTGAGAGGCGGTGACGGGTCGCGAAGAAAGTCTGTGGCTGCAAGGGTAGCCCGGCCCCATCATCAACGGCATTTGGCAGCAGCCAATGCGAGTGGCCCTTTGGCAAGCTTATTCCCGCCGTCCTCACCCACTTGTCACACCATTGGGATTTTCTGCTGATCCAAATACCCATGACGTCGAGTTTCTCTTGAAACGAGGCGAGAGCCACAATTTGGCGCAACTCACGTTGTCCAGTCCGCGTGGCCCCAAGGAATATTGTTTCTGGCACTTTTGCCCTGCATTGCATCATCAGCCTTGGCCAGTTGATGTTCGGTGCGCGTCGCCCGACCGGTCCACGTTGTTTGAGCATAATGTTTCCGCTGCCAGTTAGCCTGCCGGCTATATGGTGGGCTGCAACACAGGACATACCTATGTACTCCCTACATGGAATCAATTCTCCCTAACCTAAAGAGGCCAGAAAGAGCCCACACCTGGTGTCTATCCTTGCTGGCCCATTACTGATTCAGGAACCCGAGATCACCCATGCAGCGCCACGTCGTGTCCAGGCTGGCAGTTGGCTCTGCATCTCCTGACGATCGACCAAACCAAACCCTCTCTTCAGAGTGGCAACGGTTGCGGCCCCATCATGCCTCAATTGCGCCGTAACTGCTAAAATCGACCAGCAACGCCAACAGGGGCTTTAATGGCCTATCTCATTTTCCACTCAAGATGCCCCTCTCTTAACCCCCGTAAAAGGGGAGGAAGAGGAGGTCACAAAGCTTGTCTTTGCTATTTCTGGAGGAGATGACCTGAGTTGGGTAAGAAAAATGAGGGGCGGGAAATGAGCATGACGACTGCAGTGGTTTCTTGGAAGGTAGATAATGGCGCCGTCCCTACCCAGGACGGACGGCATGTGCGAAGCGTACTGTAGGAATCCCAAGCGGATCGTCGCCAAACCTACATCGATGATCCATCCTCCATCACACCGCAACAATCCAAACTCGGAAGTCTGTTGTCTGATCTTTTGGCCTCACTAACCGCCGTATTTCAACCAGTCGATCAACAAAAGGTCGTCACACGCTAACCAGCACGGTTCAACGGAATCATCGTATCTGCTCGGACCTCCCGGTTTTCAACTTGGTACATGGCCGCTCACAAAGTGTACATACTGGTCCGACAATGTAACAACTCAAAAGCAGTTAGGAGCCCTTCTCAACTCCGGCAACAACTTCTGCAAGCCTGTGCTTGTCAAGGCAGATTCCAATGATGTATCTGGATCACGCGGGTGTTCGGATTCTGGATTCCATCCGTGCCTCGCCGGCATATATACAAACATATGCAATTTAGCACAACAACATTTTCCACGACATAGCCAATCTGCCTGGTCGAACTCCCCCAGGCAACTACATCGAATGATACGGACATATGTCACCATGCGCCTCTCATGTCTAAGCAATCAGATTAATCACCAACGACATCGGCTGCCTTGACTTCTCAACACAGATCGACGTTCCTCTGGCGAGATATTGTCATTCCATGGCTGTGGATAATATATGCTCCGATGAGCAGCATGTACCAATCCCGGATTTCCCATGGATACCCAGAGTCCGAAAGTGCTGCTTCTATTTCGCTATCCGGGATATTGTACAGCTTTGTAAACCATTGTAGACATCTTCACGACCCGCTCAAAATGACGATAGCCGGCCGTAAGCAAGAGCATACCAGTGAGAATATTGTTATATCAGGTTATCTTACCGTTCGCAATATGTGCTCCGCGTATAGGCCCAGCCATTTATACTTTAAATACTTTATATTATTGGCACATGTCTTGGCATCATGACATTTCTGAGGCCGTCCTTTTGTTGGGTAATGTCATATTTTAAATCCCAACAAGACGTAGTTTTGAAGGTTCGTAAGGGTTTCGTCGACAGCTGGGTCTGAGGGAGTGTCAAATAAGTAGTGCACTTAATTTGCCATCACTCTCTTAGATGTTGGCTGGAGTGCCAGATGAGTAATATGCCCTCGTCGGCAGCTGCTCAGTAACCAGTTAGGTGTTAGCTATATCCTGCTATGTAATAGGCCTATATTAGATGTTCTTGCGACAAGGAAAGCAAATAAGTCGGGAATAAATGATGGGTTTGTGGGGAAGCGAAAAGGTTGATTGGGGGTGTCAGGCGGAGTTGGTTGATGAATTAATCTATCTACCCTAGATGGGTGGTGAGGTTGACCAACTGTCGATAGATTGTGCCTGAAACCAACCCGCTCATATTTTTGGGATGAGTCGTCACGGTGACATCATTTGTCTCACAAAAACCGCGAATATGCCTTTGTATGCATTGTAATTTTTGAAAGAAAAAAACTGTTAGTATTGGTTTTGTAAATGGTGCGGGCCAATGGGGCTTTTAGCTGGTGAAAACTGAAGCATGGATAAATAGATTGATGCTTGTTCGGCATTATCCATGGAAATAGCAGGGTCGATGAATGTGTATACAAGATCGAGCTAGGTAGCTAAGGTTGGCCCCGACTATGAATGAACGTGCACCCAAGGTGTGTAACTATGTGCTGAAAATATGCAGAGTGATGAATGCGGCTGTGAAAGTGCAAAGGTGGCGGAAATCCAAGCCTCATGTTCTCCCTCCAATCCGTGGGGTTTCTGGACCCGAGGCAGTGGGCTCAAGGTTTGTCCGAGAATGATCCGCCCAGCTCTGAGTGCTGCTTTGTGTGTGTGTTGTGGCTACCCCACATCCACATTGGCACAAGACTGGCACCGCACCGACTTTTAGAAATAGCACCCTCCGATAAAAACGCAGTCCTCACAAAATTATACGCCTCCCAGGTCTGCGTCTCCGCCTTTTGCCCCCTTCCTGTCGGACGTCTGCTTGCCATATTACCAGTCGCCCTCTGCCGTGAAACTGCCATCTCCGCCTTCCCAACTCCCCAGACTGGCACCCGACCTAGGCATGACCCCTCGGTAGCCTTGTCCGCCGCCTCGCCCTCCCCCAACTTATAACTATGCTGGATGCTTCGTATCCACCGCTGCCAGAATTATAGCAGCCTCGCACACTCTACATAGCCGTCTCCCAACCCTCCCCGATACCCTCGCTCGAGCCGTTAGAATATGGAGGTTCAGGTGAGTTACGCCCTCTCTGTTCCCATGCTTGGGTTGGGGACGTGTGGTTCCATGGGTCATGACGCCTGTCTCGTGCCCCGCCATTTTTTGACGTCGGTCTGGGTCACGCCCATGTTGCATCGGCCCAACGTCTAACACCCAACGCTGGGGGCAGGCAATCGCGTTATCCGATACCAGGGGGGAGTTTGAAAATGCTGATTATTTGTTGTTTTGGCCGCATAGGTAGAAAACGCCGTCGAGATTCTGTCGAATCCCTCCTCCGACCAGTCTCTCAAGGAACAAGCCTACGAATATCTCAACCAGCTACGAACCGATCCCCAAGGATGGCAGGCCTGCACCACTCTCTTTGCACGAACACCGCGCACTTCCGATGTCGTGCGTCTGGTCTGCCTTGAGGTTGTCAACTATGCCGTCCACACCCAGGGCCTCGACCAGGCCAGCCTCGCCTTCCTGAAAGACACTCTCCTCCAATACTGCCGCCAGACCTACGGCCCCGATGCCCAGCAAGCAGCCGATCCCGCACACCTCCAGAACAAGCTCACCCAGACTTTGACCTACCTCTTCGTGTTCCTCTACCAGAATGGATGGGAGAGCTTCCTCGACGACTTCATGGAACTTGCCGGCGTCCCCAACAATGTCGAAAATGTTTCGGGCGTCACGTTCTACCTCCGAATCCTCGGGTCTATCCACGACGAGATTGCCGATATGCTTCTGTCACGGCAGAGCAGCGATGCCAAGCGCAACACGGAGCTCAAGGACCAGCTTCGAGACCGGGATATGACCAAGGTTTCGGAGGCCTGGAAGCAGATCCTCACCCGATACAATAGCAACGACGCCGTCGTCGAGCTCGTTCTCAAGGTTCTGGGCAAGTGGGTCAGTTGGATGGACATCTCCCTGGTCATCAGCCAAGACATGCTCAACCTACTGCTGCCGGTGGTTGGACGGGTCAATAGCTCGGGTGGCGAGGACAAGGTCCGTGATACCGCCATCGATACCTTGACTGAGATCTGCGGTAAGAAGATGCGGTCAGGGGACAAGATGGAGATGATTTCTTTCCTCAATCTGCAGGAGATTGTCAGTCAGTTAGTTGCTAGCCCTCCCTTGAGTGAGTTCAAGGGCTCCTCTCGGTACGACACTGATCTGGCTGAGGCTGTTGCCAAGCTCGTTAATACTGTCATCTCCGACATCGTTCGGGCCCTCGAGGACAACCAAATCAGTGATGACACAAGGACCAGAGCCAACCAGCATCTTAATGGCTTCCTACCTTTCCTCCTGCGCTTTTTCTCCGACGAGTATGATGAAGTCTGCTCGAGCGTTATCCCCGCCCTCACAGACTTGCTCACATTCCTTCGTAAAATCAACCAACTCCCTGAGGAGTATGGCAATATGCTTGCTCCAATCCTTGATGCCATCATCCGAAAGATGCGATATGACGAGACCTCAACGTGGGGCAAGGAAGACGAGCAGACTGACGAGGCCGAGTTCCAGGAGCTTCGCCGAAAGCTGCAGAACCTCCAAAAGACCATTGCTGCCATCAACCAGTCCCTGTACATGGATATGCTCAGTAACCTAGTGGCCACAACGTTCCAGAACCTTGACCAGCAGGGCTCGCAGATGGACTGGCGAGACTTGGACCTTGCCCTCTTTGAGATGTACCTCTTTGGCGAGCTTGCACTGCCAAACCAGGGTCTGGGTGCCAAGAACCAGCCCTCCAGCGAGGCTTCGGAGAGACTGGTGGTCATGATGCGAAAGATGGTAGAATCAGGTTTGTTCTCGTGTCCGGAAAGCAAGGAGCCTGCTAACATGCGTGATAGGCATCGCCTCGTTCTCCCACCCGGCCATTCTGCTTCAGTACATGGAGATCTGCGTCCGCTACTGTGTTGTTTTTGAGACCAACCAGCAATACATTCCCCAAGTCTTGGAGAACTTTGTCCGACTGGTCCACCACGACCATGTCCGCATCAAGACACGATCGTGGTACCTTTTCCACCGATTCATCAAGCAGCTCCGATCTCAGGTCGGCAATGTTACAGAAACGGTGATCCAATCCATTGGAGATCTCTTGCCCATCAAGGCAGAGGTTCCGGGAGACGATGCTGATGATGACATGTCATCGGACGAGTCTGACCACTCTGCGGATGCGCTATTCAACAGCCAGTTGTACCTCTTTGAAGCCATCGGATGCATTTCGTCCACTCAGTCCACGCCTGCCGAGAAGCAGGCGCTCTATGCTCGCTCCGTCATGGATCCTCTGTTCGCAGATATGGAGGCCCACCTTCCCCGAGCCAAGGCGGGAGATGCTCAAGCCACCCTTCAGATCCACCACATTGTCATGGCGTTGGGAACACTGGCACATGGCTTCTCAGACTGGACTCCCGGCTCTGTGACCAACAATGCACATGGCCCACCCGACAAGGCCGTTTCAGACGAATTCTCCCGGGCTGCTGAAGCTATCCTGATTGCCCTGAACCAACTGAACTCGTCATCCGAAGTCCGAACCGCTTGCCGGTCTGCCTTCTCCAAGCTTCTTGGAGTCCTTGGCTCAGCGGTATTGCCACAACTTCCTCAGTGGATCGAGGGTCTCTTGTCACAGAGCTCATCCAAGGATGAGATGGCCATGTTCTTGAGGTTATTGGATCAGGTAGTGTTTGGATTCAAATCGGAAATTTACGATGTACTCAATATGTTGTTAACACCGCTCCTCCAACGCATCTTCGGCGGCCTCACAGAGCCTATTGCAGGAACTGATGATGAGATACAATTAGCCGAGTTGAGGAGGGAATACCTCTCCTTCATCCAGATTATTCTCAATAACGGTCTGGAGGGCGTTCTCATTAGTGAGCCCAACCAAGGTTTCTTTGAGCCCATGGTGTCGTCAATTATCGAACTCGCAAAGATTTTGGAGGGCAACATTGGCCCGAGCAGGTTGGCATTCACTCTCATGACCCGAATCTCAGCGATTTGGGGCGGACCCGACATTGCAACCATTTCCCAGAACCCTACGGCCCCAACTGGTGCCCCCAACCCTGCCATCCCTGGCTTTGACCAGTTCATGATTGACCGGTTCCACTCGACCTGCTGGGAGGTGATGCGAAACCCCAGCTTCCGGCCTGCGCAGGATGCCCAGACGAAACAAATCCTGACAGAGATTGCGGCTTTGGAACAGATCATCTACACCAAAACAGGCGAGGTGTTTATCCAGCAGCTCCAGACGGAGTTGATCCCCAACATGGGGCTTGATGGCGACAGCTTTTTGCGATCCCTCACATCATCAGACAAAAAGGCCTTTTCATCCTACCTTCAAGGGTTGTTGAAAAGCCGACAGTAGATAAAAGCGTCTGTGAGTGTTAAAAGCGAGAGATGGTATATGAGAACGAGGCAGTGAGGAGTGCATGGAAGCCTCGCGGCGCATATTAGGGAGTTGGAGGGCAGAACAATTAGAGTTAAAAGAACCGATCTTCTTTGTCAAATTTTTTTTTTTTTTTGGTGGTTATGAATATTCCCGGCCATGGGCGGCCCAACTCGTCTAGTGGTTGAGAGTTGTGCTACGGGGGGCAATGCTCTCGGAAATGTGGATAGATAGAAATACAAACTCATTCTACCTTTGTGTAAACTGCATTAAATGCAATAGAATGCTATCTATGTAACGAACCAAATGGTGAATTCAAAACAGGCATTCCAAGGTGCGCACTTTGGCTGTACAGTTGTTTGATAAAAGTTCTGAGGATAATTAATTCCGCGGTTATTTTGGTGGGTTGATATATGAGGACTAATAATCATATATTATAATAATTATAAAAAATAAATGAATAAATAAAATAATTAATAATATATTTATAGATAAATGATATTTATAATTATTTATATACTCTTTTTTAGTCTTTTTTTTTCTTTAGGTAAATATAGTAAGTATTGGTATTAAATTAGCAACTTCTCAGCACTTTTGCCGACCCACTGTAAATAAATACATAGTATCTAAATAACTCTAGTTAACCCTTTTTAATAATGAAGGTATAATAAATATAATTTTTATTAGATATTAGTTCTTATAATTAGATTTTATATTTCTTAGGGATTTGATAATTATAATATATTATTGCATTAATTTTAAGGCCAGATATTTATAATCGTATACTTTCATATTATCACAATCCCATATGGCAACCGTGGAAATAGATACGGATATGTGTCACAGGACAGTCACAATTAATATGATCGCAGCTGTATCCTTTTTCATGACGATAACTGGTATATTAGGACGGCTAATGATTGGCACCGCCTTTGTTATACATAGTAATGCCAAGGAAACTTGAACTTTTCAACTTGGGTTAATAACGCCGGCAACCGTTGCTCGACAAACATGAAAAAGGAAAGCATTAAAGTTAAACCAATAAACTTCTCTGTGAAGAGAATAAAACAATTCTACCCCCCCCCAAAAAAAAAAAAA
>JAHVYC010000067.1:209537-244635 GCA_020623665.1 Calonectria multiphialidica
GCTGATGCTGATGCTGATGATGGTGGTGATGGTGGTGATGGCCACGAGGGTGGTGATGGTGATGGTGATGGTGATGGCCGCGGTGGTAGTGAAGGCGGCCGACGGGGGCAACAGCTCGGCTCCGGGGCATGGTGGGGCGAGCAGGACCAGCAGAGACGACAGCAGGAGCGGCAAGGACATCAGGGACACCAGGGACACCAGGGACACCAGGGACACTAGGGACAACGGGGGCAGCAGGGGCAGCACAGCCAGGGGAGGCCGCAGGGAAGCCGTGGAAACCAGAAGTGTTCTGCTCAAACCTGATGTTGTTGCCATTGTTGACGGTCAGGGTTGGGTGGTTCAACCCTGTGTGGTGGCTGCGGATGACACGGGCGTTGGGCAAGGCAGAGGCGGGCTCGGGGCCTCTGCTTCTCTTCCTCTTGTCGCGGACTGCTCGCTCCGCCCGCTGCTCCCTCCGGCGTTGCATGATGCCGTTGTTTGTCTGGCCCACGAGGGTGGCGAAGGCCCTGGAATTTCCGGTGGCATGGGAAGCAGCGGGAGCAATGGGAGAAATGGGAGCAGGGGTAGCAGGGCAAGGGGAGGTGGACGATGGCGAGGAGGAGGAGGAGGAAGGCTGCTCGGGAACGGGGACTGTCTGGCTCTGGAGGACGATGGAAGCCTCTGGCGCAGAAGACACAACGTTCTCTTCGTCCGAGGTTTGTTGGCTAGTTGGATCCGGGTTGGTCAAGGCGGCGAGATCCAGCCCAAGTTCCGGGTACCAAGGCCATTGGTTGTTCTTGTCGAGCGTCTTAGGATCTATTCCCTTGTTGCCGTCCATGTTTTCCACTGCTAGCGGCGGCGGTGACTTGTCTGTTGGAATGTATAACAAAAAAGATGCGATGCGTCTATGAGTATACTGGAGTAGTGGCTGCAGAGCAAGAGACGGCTAGCTGTTTGCTGGAGATGATTGAGAAGATGGGAAGAATCGCGATCCAGTCTCTTATAACTAACGACCCTGCATCTCCGAATGCCCATCTCTGAATGCCCATCTTCGAATGCCCATCGCACTATCTTCATCCCCGTGTGTCGGCTTAGCAAGGCAGCGACAACTAGGAGCAGGCCAAACCTATAGACTTTCAAACCCTATGGCACGATTGCCTCTTTAGGCGCCGGCCAAACAGCAGGACAAGTCATTCAAGGCACGTGCTACAGGAAAGAGTCAGGAACAATATACAGCCAAGCTTTGTCCTTGTCATGCGAAACCGTCAACAACCTTGAAGGCTTCTTTCTGCCCTGCCATGTCCAGTTTCCCGCCCAAGCAAAGCCCAAGTGGTGTCCACGCACTGTGCCAAAGGGGTAAGAAGAAGGACCTTCTTGTCCTTTGAGCCTAAGAGAGACTTCCTGCTGCGGAGTTCTGATTTATTGATTCGGCACCCCCCGTCCCCCGGAGTTGCCCACGAGCGCAGCATCATGGCTCCCCTCCTCAAGGGAGGGGGGGGAGTAGGGTTATACATCTTGATAGTTATAAAATGCCCAATAAATATATAATCCGAGCGCAAAAACCAATATCTAATAAAAAATATATCTATTATATCTTCATTATTAAAAAAGGCCAACCAGAGTTGTTCAAATACTATGTATTTGCCCACGGGGGGCATGTGTGCTAATCAGCCCAAATGTTTCGGGATGAATTGCTTGTTACCTTCTCTAAAACACACACACACACGCGCGAGGCTTTTAACCTTTTTCATATTCCTCCCAAAAAAAGAATTGCATTTACTTTTAGGTTAGATGAGTCTCGAACAACGCATGCTAGCTCAACCCAAGGTATCTAAACGTCGACAGCACAAGACTGCAACTATGTCATACACGAAACAAAGGGCAACGCGATGTACCTGCGCTGCGTATCCCAGATCCAGCCTACCAACTAATTATTATCCCTTCGCCTGGCGTGATCCTCTCCTCTCCGCCAATATTAACCAACAAGTCGCCACCTAAACTACAGAATGTAGCCACCCCCAGTGAGGCAGCGCCAATCGCGCACGCCAGTGCCCTCCTCCAACTCGACACACCACCAGAGGACCTCCTTCGCCTTATCTGGCTGGCCGCTCTCCTCATACGCCCGTCCGAGAGCGAACCAAGCTTCCGAGCTGTTCCAGCTAGAGCCTAGCTTAGTAAGAGTCGATAGCAAACCGTAGGCTCGGTCACGGGCAGCGAGACGATCGACGAGAGGCAGGCGATTAGCCTTGTAGGCGTCTGGAAGTTCGTTGTCGCCGAGTGGAGATGAGGAACCAGACTCGGACGTGTTCTTCGGTTTCGAAGTGCCAAGACCGAGCGGTTTGGAGGGGAGGGCTGAACGGGGATGAGGGCTGGGTTTTGCGCCACTGCTTGTTGTCACCGGAGCAACATCTTCCAAAGGAGGAATCGAAGGGGGCGGCAGTAGCTTTTCGCTATAAACATCTAGAAGAATGTTGGAAAGACCAATGATGGCGTTGGGGTGGTTGGGTGCATGCGTCAAGGCGTTCTCAAAGTCGGATCGAGCAGCATACGGCGCGTGCTTGGCGAGTGCGAGCTCTCCCAGCTGAATAAAAAGTTAGCAACCATTCCATCCAGATACTGTAAATAATGGGCCTTACCTCCGACCACAAGTCGCTCCACAAGTCCTCCACACTCTTGTGCTCAGCCCAGCCAACTGCCTTCAGGCTTCCCGAGCCAGATGGGTCCCTTCCCGCGTCAGACTCAAGGCTCTGCACCAGTCGCTGTGCCTCTGTGATGGCCCCCTTGCAGTCCTCATGCATGCCTGCGCGACGGTAGAAACCGGCAATCATCAGCCAGAGTCTGACGAGAATCGTCACCCTCTGGACCCTCTCCTTATCTTTGGGAAACTGAATTAGGGGCAGCATGTTGGTGGAAATTGTCGAGTTTTCCATCTCAGACAAGCCCGTGGACCTGGAGGAGAAGAGATGAGATAGGTGAGAAAGCGGCCGAGGTCGAGAAAAGGACGAAGTCCTCGAAGTTGATGATTGTCGTTTGCTCGAGAAGGTAAACATGTCCACCTGCTCGGGTTCATCGCCCCCAGCAGGGAAGAAGACTTCACCATCAACAACCGAGGGGTTGTTTGACACAGATCCAATGCTACCTGCTCTCGCCCGGCTCTTGCTTCTATCCCGCCTCCTCAAACTATTACTCCTAGTCTTCGATCGATGGACAGAAGATGCCGAGGTCCTTGGCCGAGCGGAATCCGGCGCGGATCCACCATCACCGGTGACTTGGATTGTTGGTGCCGAGCTTCTGGCGGTCACTGCAGTCGCTGGGCGGGATGCCAGGCTTGTTGACCTTTCAGCAGCCGTGCCGCCGTATACCTGTCTCGTAGGCGGCCTCGATCTGTCATGGTGTCCAAATATGCTTCCCTTGATACTCCTGAGAGTCCCAGAAGTCTTGGGAGGCTCGATTGCCTTGGGTGGATGCAGTGTTGATTGCGACGCAACGTTGCCAAAAAGTCTCGAGAACAGCGTGAGAAGCTCAAAGCTGGCATTGACTGCAACTTCAGGCCCCTCGAGGAGTTCAACCAATGCCAGCTGGGTCATCTTGACCTCTAGAATACTCTCCTTCTCAGCATCATCCATGTCATCCACCAAGCCTCGTGACTCATTGCTGGCCTTGGTTTTGGCCTCCGCCTCTTTCAAGTGCTCGCTCCTGAATGACTGGTCTGACTTTCCAAACAACACAGACGGGTTCTTGAATTGCTCCAGCGCTCCTTCGCATGCCCTCGACGCCATCACGTAGTCCTGTCTAGCACTGAGAAGCAGTGCTAGGAGGTGCCACACTGGGATGAGAGAGCGCTCTTGCCAGTAGGGGCCCTGGATTAGGTCGTAATGCTCATCCCGGTCCTTAGAGACCGTAAGGGCTGACTTGACAACCTCGATGGCAGCAGTGAGTTCTCGTCGCTCGGCCAGCAGCAAACCCAACGCATAGAAACTCCTAGTATCCTTGGCACGGCCGAATTCGGCTGCCAGAGATCGGCGCAGGCATCGAATGGCCTTTGTCTGGATCTCAGTCCGAGATGATGCCTCGTATGTAATCCGCGACCAGTGAGCATGCGCCAAGCCAATAGCCTGCCATGCCTGCGCAATTACATGAGGAGGCACCGGTGGGTGGATCAGGCTCGAGCCTTCCGTTATCATGGGTGTAGTAGTCTCTGGGGAACCGTGGTGCTGAGGCAGCTTGGCCAACCAATCTTCCAACTCTCCTCCGAGCTGGCGGGCTTTTTCTGCAGCTGGTCTTTGCCCATACCGGCAAAGGGCAACAATGCACTGTGAGATCGTCTCAAGCACAGTGGCATCATCGTCAAGACTCGGCTCCAGATGACCAGTCTTGTCGACACGGGCCTTGCCCTTCTTGACGATGTCCATGTACGAATCAAATGATTTGAAGGCAAGCTCGAACTCGGCGACTGATAGGTGAATAACGAATAGATATCGGAGGATCGAAGTTGAATGATATGTCTTCATCGCCGTGTTATATAGCGTGTCGAGAACGCCGCGGCTCAGACTGCTCCGGCCGCCTTGGCCAAGATCGTGCTCCCTCCATCCCCGCCCACAGAGAACGGCCCAATTCTTGGCCACTTGATGGACGAAATCCTCGACCTCTTGGCGCTCCTCATCGGCTCTGGGGAAGCTGGTTTCACTGAGAAGGAGGGCTTGATACGTGGCTTCAACGTTCTTCAGCTCTACCTTCAGCTGGCCGCGGGTCGAGAGCTCACCGCCAGTGGAGGCTGTCACGAACCCAGCTGGGAAGGACAAGTCAAACTCGAGAATCTGCGAGAGAGCCAGGTAGTATTCGTTCCATATTCTCCGTCTTGGGACCGAACCCTTGAACCCAAACCCGCCAGTGACGGGAGTGCCCGCCATGTCCCAAAACTTGGCCCATGAGCGGAAGCAAGCCAGGGAATCTGCTTCTGAGAGCGATACCTCATTCTCCTGAATGGCCTGGCTAGACAGCATGCAGTATTCGGTCAGAAAGAGCTCCGCCCAATAGCGAAGCTGTCTACCGATGCCCTGATCAACCCAGATGCGTCCAAGAGAAGGCAATCCGGATTGGAATGCGGCTAGTGCTTGTTTCAGCTCGCTGCCGCGCGCAAGGCAATTGGCCTTGAGGTAGACGGCCTTGAGGGCGCAGACGGTAGTCCATTCGGCGCTCTTGTCAGCGGGGTTAATTTGGTCGTCTTGCTGGCTGGGGATTTCTGGCAGCTGAACAGCGCAAAGATCGTACTCTCCCAGGACCCAGTGCAACCAACCGACACAGACTTGGGCCTGGAACTTGTCACCCGCGTGGCTTCTTTCCTGTTCGATGGCTTCGAGGAGCTTGGGGAGTTGGCTGGCGACGTCGACGTCAGGGGTCGCAATGGCGGTGGGAGGTCGAGCGGTTTGGGGTCGGCCGTCGGAGCCTGACGAGGCGGCATTGGTGGTCTTCGTGATGGCGCATTCGGTTTCGGCCGTCAAGGCAAGGCCTGGATGTCGTTGGGTCAGCTTGGGCGACTCGTGCATGTGGGAAGCTGGCGTCGTGGGGCCAGGGGCATCATCGTACATGACCTGTCAGGAGCATGCTTGCGGACCTTGCGGACCAGCTCAGGTACAATATCCCAGTTGCCGTCGCAGCGGGCATGGTCAAGCTGGCTGATGTACTGGGCCGCTTTGTGCTAGAGGGCAGAGGCACGGCGATTAGTGATGCGAGAGGGCTTCGTGGTGCCGGTGCTGGCTTACACTCATGATTCAACCACTTCAGGAGACTGTCCGACTTAGCATTCAGATAGCGCAAGTCGCATGGCCAGGAAGATGAGGGCAGCTGGGTGCAGAGGGGCGGAGTCAACCTCCTTGTAGCTCTCCCAATTCAAGCGATCCAGAGGAAGACAGGAGACTGCCGTGGGTGGAGAGGAGGAGTTGGTTACGTTGAGGTTGGCGGTTGGCATTTACGATGTACGATGCATGCGGTCGCTTGTCGTACGTACCTGACGAGGACCTAATTACGATGGTTGGTCCGTAATGAGCTAAGGGCCCTCTGGCGCCCATCACTGGGCGTATAGGCCACATCATAATAGATGGTGCTGGGCCGACCACCACGCTAGGGGCCAATCAGGGCCCTGCCGACCGCCACGATATCCCCCGTCTCCAGGGGCTCATCCCCGTCCGCTATCCCGTACCAGGCACGCACGTAGTGGGGTTACGGACGGCATAGCGAGGACCGAGACAAAAAAAAAAAAAAAAAAAAAAGTTATCCAAGAGCGATAGTGACAGACAAAAAGCGACGACAGGCTTGTGCAAGCAACCATTTTCTGTTGCTTCCAGCCTCATTACTCGTTTCATCAGTCTCACTTGACTCAGTTTGCCCTTCAACATCAGAATTGCGCACCTCAACAACCACGCAGGGTGTTTGTCGCTGGTCAATTGCACGTGACAGAGTCAACTTTTGCTTCACTACCCCAGAAATTTGATATCACCGCGGCGATCTAGAAAAAAACTTCTGAGACGGCCTGCAAGATCCCGATTTCTCATTCTCGCCCGGTCCAATGTCCAACGCCTTGCCCCCCGACCTTCGGGTCCTCTGCCGCAAGCTCACCTCTCTCCCCCCGAGTCAGCTCCCTCACGCGCTGCCGTCTCTCATTAACCATGTCTTGCATTGCAAGGAGCCCTTGTCAGCTCCCCAGGAGCAGAAGTCCAAGGACAAGTCCTCCGAGGCCACTCAGTTGGTTCACAAGCTGAAAGCTAGCGTCACTACATTGTTGACTGGGCGCAGCCGTGAGGCCAGGTTTGCTGCCATTGGCCTTGTCAAAGCCATGGTTGATGTGGGCGGTTGGGAAGTTCTTCGAGGATCTGAGCCGTGGGTTCAAGGCTTGCTGTCTGTCGTCCAGGTACGCGTTTTCAACCTTCATCACACACATTTGTAAGACTAACATGCCTTCAGAAAGCCGATCCCATCGCCTCCAAGGAACTTGCCGTGGTGACCCTGGCAAGGATTTACATGCTGGTCCACTCATATCAGACTCTTGCTCGAGAAATTGCTACTCGCACCCTCCCCGCCTTCATCACGGCTTGCATAGCTCTCATCAACCAATCGCCTTCAGGAAATGTTACAAAGGCGCCCTTTTCCGTTGTCGAGACTATCTGCGATGCCTTTTCTGCCTTGATTCCCCTCTACCCAGCCACATTCCGCCCACTCAGCTCAAAGCTCAGAACTGCGATCCGGTCATATCTCGCGCCCACACAGGCGGATGGACTGGTCGTCCCCAGCAGCTTAACCCGGGCTTCAAGGCGAGTTATTATCTCTCTTCACCATGTTGCTGCCAAGTCAGGAGGTAGTGAGGAGTGGGCCAAGCTGGTCAGCAACCTCCTCAAGGAGTTTCATGCGACCGCCGACCAAATTCTTAGAGCTGTCGAAGAGTCTTGGGAGGGCTCCAACGGCTACACCAGATCCAAAGTCAGCATTGATGGCGAGCCATATGGTGGTGGCTCGTCTCCAGACGAATTGCCTGCTTGGTCGGGTATAGCCGCTGGCGCTGACCGCTTGATCGGTCTGTTCCAATACCTCTCTGATTGCTTACGATACCCCACAAAGACGCCTGTGGCGATACCAACTGGTGCTCTTGTGGACGCCGCTTCTCGAGTGTTCCTAATTGCCAGGCAATCACCTAAATCTCAGTCCTGGGATCGCGCCCTCCAAACAAACACAGCTATTGGACGGGAAGAGAAGGATGAGCTATGGAGCGTCATTCCAGACATTCACATTGCCGGGCTCCATCTTCTACAAGTCCTTGTCTTGCGTCTGCAGGAGAACTCCGTGGCACTGGTACCTGAGCTTTTGGACCACCTCGTTCGCGTCTTCAAGTCCGGCATCAGCAACCCTGCCGTCCGAGCGACTGGTTACTCTTTGTTGAGGAACATTCTCAGCCTGGCTGGGCCAACTTTGTCTAGGCCGTCAGTGGATATGCTGGATCCTGTCCTTGGTGCTTGCTGCAGAGATCTTCAGCAAGATGCTGGCCATCTCAAACCCGAGAAGCAAGCCACTTCCGGCACAGACGCCAAAAAGAACAGCATCGCCGCCAACGCCGACCTCTTCCTCAAGCCACAGGCTGCCGCTGCTGTTGAATCGTTCTCCCTAGACCCAGAGCACAAGGCCGCAGCAGCCAACCTCCTTGCCGTCATCCCATCCCACCTGCCTCAGCGACACCTCAAGCCGTCTCTGCGAGGTCTTGTTGACCAGACTGCCATCCTCACATCCAACCGCGATGCCATGCTCGCAAGCGTCCTGAACCCCTACAAAGACCAGCGCGGCCGAGTCTACCCCAGCATTCTCCCCCACCTGACCCAGCAGTTCCCCAACGACCAGGGCCTCGAGATTATACGGACCAACCTGCGGGCCAGCACCCAGACCCTAGCCGATGAAGAGGCGCCGCTTGAAGAGCTCCCCGCGGATCATGAGGAGGAGGGCGACGACGAAGACGAGGAGATGGGAGAAGCGGAAACCGAGGACGAGCCCGGCGTCTCAGAGGCGCCAGAAACCGTCTTCAAGGCGGGTGCTCTCGCCAAGGTACCGCAAATCGAGAAGTCGCTACCGATTCAGAGCAATCCCTTTGGGACAACCAAAGACGACTCAGGGGACGACGAGCCTCGGCACAGAGTAGCGTCCCCGCCTAAGCGAAAACACGAAGGGTCGGACTCTGTCCCCCCCAAGCGTCAGGTCCTGGAAAAGTCCCCCTCACCAGCCCGTGCAGCTGCAACGTCAGCCTCCAAGGCTGCTGAAACCGAGGAAGAAGAAGATGACGACGACGATGACGAGAGCGTCCATTTGAACATGGAGCTCGAGGATGAGGACGAGGATGAGGACGAGTAAAAAAAAGGAGAAGTGTATACAGTGTGGCTCAGGCCATTTTATTGGATATAGATAAAGAGCTTATAATTGATTTTTTGGTTTCGGAACCTCTAACCGGTGGTCCGTATTCAAGGTGAGACTGCGAGTCTCCAAGGTCCGCCACCCGTGGCTTGGTATCTCATATACGCAAAAAAAGGAAAGAAAAGGATAGAAATCAAAAAGGCGTCACTCTCAGCTTCTGTCCCAGCAGATTCTGTTCCCGTTTAAAATACACCCCACTTTACCTACCGTGATCCCCCCGTCGAACGCCGTCGCCCAGTGCTGGTGATGGTCTTTCCAAAGCCCAAAACAACGAAATGCAGGCACCATGTCTTTCTAGTCGTCATCATCCTCGTGCTGTCCAACCTAGTCCCGCAGCCAGGCGCGGCGCTTCTCCTCCTTGCGTGCGCGACGCTTCTCCTTGAACGCCTTGACCTCGGACTTGGAGGGCTTCTTGCCGGAACGCTCGGCCTTGAGGCTGCGGCCATCGTGGGCGTTTGCAGCAGCGTCGACGTCGAAGAAGGCGTTCATCTGGCGCCGCGATTTGGCGTCGTCAGAGTGGCGGCCGGGTCCCATCTCGTCGGTCTGGAACTGCCCGGTGAAGCGGTTGAAAGAAGCGGTGACAGTGTATGGATCTTGCGCGTTGGCGCTTGATGCCGCTTCGGCTTCGTCATTATCGCCCTTTGCATACCAGGCATTGGGGTCATAATCGCCATGGAGAGCAGGATTGTAACCTCCGGCCGCAGGTGTCTCTGAGGTGGGGGGCTTAGGGACAGAAGCAGCAGATGAGCTTGCAGCTGCGGCAGAGTCGGTTGGAATTCGCGGATTGTCCCACTGGGTCTTGCCAGTGAAGCGATTCACAAAGTACCAAGCTTGGTTGGTGGGGTCCCATTGACAGTCCCATCCATCATCAGCAGGCTCGGGCACAGGCTCCTTGGGTAGCGGAGGCCCATCAGGAGTCGGCTCGTTTGGCAGTGGCGGCCCCGCGGGTACAGGCTCTTCGGGGAGGGGCGGTGCATCAACAGCTGCGGGGGCCTCGTCTGATGCACTTGATGCCTCGGGATCCGGCTCGGACCCAACAGGCTCGCCAGAGTTGGAGACGTCGTCCTCCTCAGTTGGGTTGTTGTCGGTGTGCTTGGTGGATGATTCGGCGAGGTCTATGGCGACAGGTGCCTCCTGGGCGGCCGACTCTGGCGAAGGAGACATGTTGGTCGGGAAGAGTGGTGAGGAGGCGAGGTTGTCGCAAGGCGTCTATCATCTCAACGGTGAGTCAAGGGCAACGGGAAACGTCATCGTGATACTTATGCACCTGTGGTCTTTGTTTTTAGTACAAGATTGTTTGTGAGCAGTGAAAATAGAGCAAAGTCTGCGCGCTTCACATGTTACTGCGAAGCGATGCGGTGGCTCGGGTAGCTTTCTGCAAGCGGTAGCGCAAACGCAGTGCAGTCGCGGGTGCAGTCGCGGGTGCAGAACAAGGAGAAAAGCCTGCGCCTCATCTGGCACCGCTACAGCGGGTAAGCAGGTCTGGGGAAAGCAAGGTCCCGCAGTCACGTGAGTTGCGGGAAAGGCAACCTTAATGCAGAACCTTGGCTGAGCTGGGAGCCATGGCATTGGGCCTCATCGGGAACGATAAATATGGGCCGTCCGATCTTGGCGATCCTCCAACCTCAAACAGGCACAGACAAACGGGCACATGGCGCTTCCGCGACGCCTCACTTACTGTTGAAGTGATGAACTGTTCCACGGTTCCTCTTCACGAGGCCTGCATTTAAGAGGCAGCCAGAAAAAGAAACATGCGCGTTGGCCCCCAGCTGACAGCCATTGTGATGTGTCAATAGTGCTCTTTTTGACCCCATCGCGGCATGCAATTTCCACCTTAGACCGGCCTAGACGCCGGTGGCCAATGCTAGCCAACAGTCTAGTCCAGAATGCTATTTGACTCTCGCGGCACGCTCCCGTGTTCCCGGGCCGCCAAGACCCCGTCTATCCCGTTAATTTGACGTTGGGACGAGCTGTGTACCTGATGCGGTTGGTTTATTAAACAGCAATTGTCCCCGTGGTGCTTCGATGCTCGCCCAAACACCAGACAGCCATCAGGTTTGCGATGCCGTCCTTGTCAAAGTCGTGGCTATGGCTGGGTGCGATCGTGGCCGTCGTTGTGCGGGCTGCTGACGACTATGAGCCCCCCAACGTGAAGCCCGCCGACTGGGACGAGGATATGTGCAGCTGCTACCTCACGGACGGCGATGTTCCCGAGTACTACACCGAGCACTCCTTCTTCGACTTCAGGAACCTTGGCGAATATGCCGGTGTCCCCGACATCATCACAGGCGAAAACGCATCAGCCGAGGCCGACGTAACCAGCAAGTACTTCAAAAAGAAGGAATGGAAGAACTTTTGGAACATTCAGAGTTGGAGCAACCGACGGCCCAGCGGCGGTCTCGCCTATGGTGCAAGATTCCCCATGGTCAACAGTCCCAACAACATATTTATTCAGCACAACGATGACAAGAACCCGGCCTCGGACACCTACATGACCATGCGCACCACACGTCTCGGCGAGTTCCAAGGTGCCTCCGAGATCGATTCCATCGAACACTTTCAGTTTCTCTCCATCCGCTTCCTCGGCCGAGTCAGAGGCAAGCCGGGCGCCTGCATGGCCATGTTCACATATGTGCCAGCCGAAGAGATCAAAGACGTGCAAGAGGCTGATTTGGAGATGTTGACTCGCGAAGACACCGACCGCGTCCACTATACGAACCACCCGGGCTACAGCGTCGAAGGCCAAGTGTTCCCCGAAGCCACTCGCAACACCACTCTGCCAGACGGCATCCACTGGGATGACTGGGTAGAGCACAGACTGGACTGGACGCCACACCGCTCTGTGTGGTACGCCAATGGCATCCAGTCGGCCAACATCTCGTTCCAGACTCCTCGTGACCCATCGTTGATGATATTCAACGTGTGGGGTGATGGCGGCGTATGGGCCGGAAACATGACGCTCAATGGCGAGGCTTACATGGAGATCCAATGGATTCAGATGGTCTACAACCTCAGTGACAGCGACGACGACAAGAAGCGAAAACGAGCCCTTGAACGCCGGTCGTCGCCGCTATTTAGCGACTATGGCCCCAGAGGACGACTGCAACGCCGAGAAAACTCTGGGAACGATCAGTGCAGAATGATATGCAGCATCGACAAGGGCGGAGGTGCTGGTGCAGTTCAGTGGGTGTGGGGAAACAGCACTGCATCACGGGTGTTGCTCTCTGGCCAGGGCTTCGGGGGAAGCTTGGGGTTTGTGATATCTTGGGTCCTGGGGCTGACGGTCCTGCTGTGGTACGTGTGACATGGTCACGCCAAGATTTTTGACATCTGCTTTTTTTTCTCCTAATCTTGTACACATAATATGTTTCTTGGTGACACAATCTCCATAAAGGGGGGGCACATAGATGTATATTCGACGGCCGCGGCTTTAAGGCTGCCATGATTTGAGACACTGCATACAAAAGCGACGGATGGTATTTCAGCGTTGGATTTTAGTTTAACGATACCACATTACTAGTCCTTAATTTTCTCCATCTGTTTATTGGACAGCAAGTTCGAATTTTGATTCCGCATCATGCGCGTGACCCCCGAAAATTGCTCAGCCAACGCATCAGACTGCAGCGCCACCAGCGGTGATAGTGATGCCAAGACCGCAAGCCGAAGCTGAATACGGAGCATGCTGCAAGCCGTGTTCAGCTCGCCATGAAAAAACGCGGAGCATTGTCCGCCACCGGCCCAGCTGCTAATCGGAAGGGGGGGGGGTCTAGAACCTGGCGCACGTCCGCCCAGTTTTCTGGACGAGAGCCACCAACACCGCCTCCTGTCAAGATCGAGGCCACAATCGCCAGGTGTTCTGCTCGGCGACCGCGCGGGTGTACGCTGGGGCCCGCCTCACGCTAGTCGACGGCTACACCCATTCAAGCCCGGGCAAACGGGATGAAGGGGGGAGGGGGGAGGGGGGGGCGCGAACGGCCCTGTTGGAAGCTGCTAGTTCACTGCGGGTTGTTGAGATAATTAATAAGACCAGCCAGGCCCCGGCTCGGCCTCTGCCAGCTCTGTTGGGACACACACGCAACCTGACTGACCAAACAGTGTCTTTTTTTTTTTTTGGAGGTTCATCATATACTGGGGAGGATATGAAGAAGGAGGAGGGTCTTGATATTTATCAACTTTGAAGGTTGAATAAAAATTCCCCGGAAATAATTATAAATTAGAGAAAGTAAAATAAATTGGTATAAATTGAAGAATAAATTAAATGTTTTATTTAATTTATATAATCTTTTCCCATTTTCTGCCTTGAATGTTGAACACACACTGTCCGTTTATCATGGTTGAGCATGATTAATTCCTATTCCTGCAATCCACCAACCATGAGGCGGTTTAAAAAAAAAAACAGGGTGAATAAAATGGATTACTACTTTGTCCAACATTCGGTTACTTTTCCCGAAGAGTTATACTGGCAAAAGTCTCCATCTTTTTTCTGACGTTTGCCATGAGTAGGAGAATGAATGGATTTCATATAGTGAAACTTACACACTGCCGTTCGTGTTAGTATATACAAAGACATAATCCAGAAACAAACAAACACTGACCTTTCCGCTGTCGCAGCCTAATATCTCACCGCCAACATGGCACTTGCCTGCTTGGCATTTCTAATACTCATTAGCCTGTTTTCAAGAGGCAATATAGAGAAGAAGAAAAACCTACGCCTCCAGCCACGCCTCATTTTTCACTCAGCAAAGTAAGGATCGCACTCAATATTTTAAAGGTCACAATCGCAGATAGCTTCATATTGGCGGTCTCAAATGAGTACACTGCTCATATTTACCAAAAGAAAGATGATATTGTGCCTATTCTTGAGGACTGGAGGGTAAATGTAAACTTGAAACGATTTGGCAATGAAAATCTCAAGTGATTATTGAATTGAAGATGAGGCAGCGTATCCAAATCAGATAGGCTTTGATCCCGGTAGTTGTCTGGTAGAAGTCAAACCAGAAGCAACGTGTGTCGAGTACCACGCTTGCCGGTCGTGGGCCGCGGAGATTGTGCACTTGGGTGCGCAATGATCTGCTACATATCGGCAAGTATCGCATCCCAAAGAGCGCCCATACAGTGCATACGGTTGATTATTTTATGTCTTAATTAGTATGGCCCTTTCGCACAAAAAGAATATGCGATTGTGGCTGCTTGTGCGGGGAGCTCGGCACGCCCAACTCTGGCAGTGGACGCAAAGGTTGGCCAACGTCTGAGGGAGTGAGTATATTTGCCGGTCGGATACTCACTAGAGCCCACTATATACCAGTGTAGGATTACAGACAGTATCATAGACAACCTCCCGGGTGGGCTGTTCTGGTCAATAGATACAATGGCCATTGCTGTGATACAGCTTGTTCACATTTCCTACGATGTCGGGGTGACTGGCTTACGATGTGCAAACAACAGGTGAACTGATTAGCAAAAAAGGAACGCCATATTAATATTTGCAGGAAATGAATTTGGTTGCCATAGCCATCAATTCCGTATCTGCTTCGGTTCATCATCCCAACAAGCAATTCGTGAGAGCCTTTGGTTAGTGTTTTGTATGTTATTATGTATGAGTCATTTAAAAATTGCAAGGGATTTGGCTGCCTTTTTATTGTAAATAGGCAAATTGAAGCTGGCACGGTCGACTGAGAACACTTCTGGCATTCAAACCCGCAATAATGGGTGATTCACCAAGACAATGCCACCCGTGTTGCAGTCTTGTGCGAACGGGCGACCAGGTGCCCCCCGCCTCAATCACTCAAGCCAAAAAGCGCATCTTCAAAGTATACAGCATCCCTGTATAAATAAAACAATATTCGGGGCTTTTTAGTTGGGTGTGTGCATTGGCATTGCCCGTTACCCAAGTGTCTCCAAGCGCTGGGCGAGTTGCTGACGTGTACCGGATTCATTCATCCAGCCCCGATTCTGAAGCCACCAGACAGCTCTCCCAACAGGGCAGCTCTCCCACAGAACGGGCCACGCTAAGCACAGATGATCGACGTGTTAGGCTTTAGCCTTCGTCCAGGTTCCCCCCCGTATTCCCACTCCAAATCCCACGACGCCATTTCCATCGCTGGCTAGACCCTCACACTCAAATCTCCACTCTCAGCCGTGCCTCACCCAAACAAGTCTGTATCTGTATCCACCGGCGTCTGCACCTATATCTGGGGTACGTACGGAGTACGTAACTCGATCGATGCGCTGTTGACAAGCAGGCGATTGATCTTCGTCGAAACATGCGTCATGATGATGGCTGGCGGGCCATTATCTATTAATGGATAAATGAATAAGACGAGCATCAATCATCATTATCTCTCTCTATCTTTTTGTTATCTCATCCGAGGGACGAGCAAATATTCTTACGCAAAAACAGATAAATAAATGGCCTTTATGATAAACAAACGATATGGCTATTTAGCATTGGCATTACGTAGATTCCTATCGGATCCATTCCATGATTCTGGCATCATTTGTACGATGATGCGCCCTGATTTGGATCATCAGAAAGAGCATCCCAGGCAGGCAAAGCGGGAGAGGACACTGCAAAAAGTTGACAACATATGGTGGTTTTGTGGCCGTTACACCATCATACAATTAGCATCCGCATACTCGGATAACTCCGGGCTGAAGTCTCATACCAAGCGTGCGGTCTCATCAACGCAGGTTCGACAGCAGGTTTCACCTCACAATTGGCACAAATAATCTTCGTCATGTCTGTCATTTTCAACTCGCAGCTCAGCTACATCACACGTCATCGTCCAAAACGCCCTTCCGCCAAATCAGTAATAACTTTTCGTGGAGTCCCCCGTCTAAATCGCTATGGCTCTCATCATTCGCCTGCAAAGCGAACTTCAGTCCATTCCAGGTATATCCAATCATTTTTTGTAGTCCTTTTCTATCATCCTCAAATCGCCCATGATATCGTTGCCCAAACAATCCCCGATATGTGACAAGTACCACACTCATATATCATGAAACGGCACTTTGTTGTAAATCATAACGCTAGATGCCATCTGCCAAGATGGGCTTGTCAAATCGGCCGATATCCAAATCAGTTTTCCTCTGAAAACAATCATGTTATGCTCATTACTATGACCGGTATTGTTGTGATCCGCTGCACATTCTTTTTCTGCATGATCCCGGTGACAGGACATCCAATGTGCCATGCAAGTCGAAACCCACTATTGGCCCACTCGCTAGGTTATGCCGTGCGGGGATATATCTATCTCTCATCGCAGGCATAACTTCGGGGGTATGTTCATCGAAGCGAGCGACAAGTGTTGAGATGGGGCCGGTTATCAACCCCAGTATCAACACTTGATGCAGCCATCACTGGCACGCCTCGACACGCTCGATTCACGGGGGCCAGAGTAGTGTTGACTGCCTGAGGTTGAAAACCAGTACTGGTGCCCGGATGGAAGGACCGGGCGGTCCATAAGGCTTCCCAATGTAGGAGCGAGTCCCGTTCAGCAAGGTCAAATTAAATATTCAACCTTGTCTCCACTGGGCATTCCGTAGGATCCTCCCTTCACCGCATGTTGGCCTGGTCAAATTGGAACTGCTGCGAGGGAAAAGCCATGCTGGCACTGAGACCGAAAGGGTCCCAGTCCAGGTTCTGGTCGAGCAGTTGCGTCATTGATGGATACTGTGACGAGTGCGACGTTTGGGGTTGATGGACTGGTTCGTGAGATGGCGTCATTTGATGTCCGGGGCCATTGGATGCGGGGGACATCATCATAGGTTGTTGAGGGTCACTGTTGAAGCCAGACGGATAAGGGGTAGGGCCGCCAGGGGTTTCGATCTCTGAATCCTCAATCATGTCGGCCTGAGCGTCATATTCTTGTTCTAACCAATCGGAGTCAGCATGTGCCGTTTACCGGCTGCAAGTCAGGGCCAGTAAGCTTACCTAGTTGCTCGATGTGGTTCTGGAATGCTGGTGTGGGGTAGTACGATGCGCCCGAGCTGACCGGAGCTCCTCGCACGTTAGATTGCGACATGGGCTGGCGAGAATTTTGCGAGTTTTGAGGCAATTGCTGCTGGCCCATTGGCCTGGACACGTTGTTGATAGAGCCGCGCATGGACATGCTGTCTGAAGGGGCGGGAGAGAAGGCAGAGCCAGTGTTGCTTGGGGAGTTGGAGTGAGATGACGGAGTCGGGCGGTTCTTAGGTGAGGTGGCAGATGAGTGTTGTTGCAGTGGAGGTGGCAGAGGTGCGCCCGGTTCAGCCTTGGGGGCAATGTGCGAGTTGGATCGACGAGATTGGTGGTGTCGGTTCATAATTGCACGCTGGAAAGGAGGCGGCTGGACCAGGTTCTGAGGCATATGTGTCGGGCCAAGATTAGGGCTGCCTGTCTTGTCTCGGAGCTCGGATTGCACATCAATACCTTCAAGGGAGGTTAGAAACAAGTGTTGCTGACGTGGATTTCGAAATTGTTACTTACCCTTCTCGAGGAGAATGCGCTCCAAGAGAGAGTTCTTGTAGCGGAGCATCAGGCACTCATCGGCGGCATTGCGATGGGCCGTCTGCAGGTTGTGCAAGTTCGATTCATGGACACGAATCGTCTCTTCGAGTTGCTTTATGTATTCGGTACGTCGCTCACGAAAGGCGGCCTGAGCCTGCCTGTTCCGTTGCTTCCGTTCCTCCGACGTGGCGTAAATCTGAGAAAGCACGGGTTAGCCATGATGTGGGCATAGCAGCGGCTTGCTGGTGTAATATTATGTGCAAGAGACTATATAGATGGTTGCGTGAATGGGTTGGGCTGAATGTATATGTTCTTGTGCAGACAACACCAAGAGTGAGTTTGGCCGCGATAGGGAGAACTGGGCATATAGTTGCAGGATTCAAGCATGGTTGGGGTAACACAAGCTTTGTGCTATCAAGGAATCGTTGATTGAGGGGTAGATTGAGTTGATGCGGGGTTGTGTCAAAGGTATCATTGGCATACCATGTATGATTATGATAGATACATGGTATATGATTGCTGGTGTTGTTCGAGATTTGATAAAAGCAACTCACCGGTTTGCGGCCACCCTTCCGCTTAGGCTGTTGAGCCTCTTGGGAAGTGGCATTGGCTGAGGGGTTGGTTTGGTTCTGGTCCCTATCCGGGCTAGATGCGGCAGGAGAGTCGGTGACGTCTCGGGACTGGTGGCCGTTGAGGTTGGAGTTGAGGTTGTTGTGGTTTTGGTTCTGCGTCGGATCCGCCTTATCGATTGACATCTTGTCGGCCATGCCTTCCCCAGACTGGGGCTTCGAGACGATGCCGCCGTGCGGCAAACGCCCCAGAGGCTCAAAACGGAGAAACTGTTACGTAGGAGAGGTGGAACGTCGAGACGACGACGGGCGCAAATGTCGAGTCTGGAGCAAGTGTGCGCCCGCTGGGTTTTTGCTTTGCGGGCGTTGCGGGCGCAAAGAGGTAGAGATACGGGCAGGGTTGGGGGTCCACGGGGGGTGAGTGCGGGCGGCAGAAGGAAAGGAGGGCGCGTCTATGGCGCTTATCAGTGGGATGTGGCAGATTTGGGCGACTGCGACAGTCGAAAAACGTAAGGGAAATGCGATGTGCGAGATAAGGCCGCCTGCGACGCCTGCAAGTGTCCTGTGAGCGCTGGTGATTTCTTGGGGGAGCAAGATAACAGGAAGAGGACGGCGGATTGCGCGCGCAAGGGAGGCAGACTCGAGTACTCTTTTATGTAATGGGAATTGCGAGAGGGGGCGGTCCTGCGCGGTCCTGCGCGGTCTGCTTTGGTGCGTGGACTGGAGCAGCGAGCCAATCACAATTCCAATTGGGGGGCCATGGAGCCTGCGAGCTCGGCGCCGGGCGACACCCCAGAGGGTGGGGTCCCACTGTCCACCAGGTACCTTGTCCACTACGCCCACTATAACCACATGCCTGTGTGCTGGCCGTCCACAGCGAACGCGCACCGCCGAGCACACACCATCAGAGGATTGACAGGCACATCAGGCGGACACACCGTCTCCTTGGCCTGGATCAAGCATCTCCGGTCATCTGGATGCACTATGTATTCTTGCCGCTCCCCGTGCTTATCTTGAAGAGTTTTTGCGGCTGTTTTTGTTTTTTCCTTCCTTTTTTTTCCTGATCTGAATCAATGCCATCCCACCACACACACCCAATCTCTCCTCTCCTCCCCCTTCCTCTCTCACTCGTACTGAAGCACACCCACCCACCACTTCGTCCCATCAACATCCATGTCGAAAAGTGGGATCCTCTTCTTCAAGAGTCAGGCTTCTAGAGACTCCAGCGAACAGTCAGTGCGGCGGCACAGGGCTTTTTGGCCGACCCCCACCTGGGTCGTTCTGCTCGTTCTGCTCACTCTGGCCATTTACAGCTCTGGATTGGACAGGATGGAACCGACCCCACTTGACATCAAAAACCTCACCACTCTACCAGAAGCCACCAAAAACCCTGCACAGGCCAGCATCCACGCAACACACCACCCGTCACCTACCACTGCCGCTATGCCTCCAAAGGACAGCCCACCCGGTCGCTGGCTGTTCACTTTAATTGTTAGAGCCCGGTAGGCCACCATTAGAGAACGCCGCGACTCCCAATACGGCACAGGGGCGACCCATGCCTCCCTCAATGTGACCACCATCTCGCGAAGATTTTTTCATCGGTACACACACGCACCATCGAGGCACAGCATCTACCACGGTTCTCATCAAGACATGAACCGGGCACGATGGCTAATTAATTGGTTCCCCGTTTCAAGTATCACATCGAAGCCATCCGCAAACGGCCAAACTGTCCACGGCAGAGACCCCGCTTCCTCCAACCGGAAGACCCCTTGTGCGAAATACGGTTGTTGGCCAGAAGCTGATGGTCCCCAGAGTTCTCCACCATCTCTGCAGCCGCCACCGCCGCGAAGCACAAAAGCAAAAATCTCTGGCGCCTTCTTCGGTACGTCATAAGCTAGCATCGCCAAGTTGCACTGTAGGGTAGGGGTGCGGACTCGTCGATCCATTGTGATCAGTTTCAGCACGCCTCAACTCATGCCTCAACTCACGCCATTGTCTCGTCGCTTCATCACCTTTCTGTGGCCACCAGCAGCAAGCCGAACAAGGTCCGATATTGTATTTGCGCCCGAAGGTACCGAAGAAAATAAACCACGCTGCATCTAACTCGTCAGCACTCTGATTGATGCTGGGTGGATAATCCTAGACCGACCCGGTCATCCACCAGCAGACGTAGTACGTTTGTGGCTCGGCTAGTGCTGAGACGTTTACATTGGTGAGGCACTTTGACGAACCCCATATTAGACTGACTTGTCCATCATGGAATCTGGTTGTTTCGTATTCCTTGTTGCGACACCTCTCGCCGCCAGTTGCCATCGTAATGCCACAGTCTGGCTAACCGGCTCGGCATTGCCCCCGTAGTGTATCGCCACTGTGAGATCCATTGAGTCCGATTTCCCCGAGTGTTGCATCTTAGGCTTGCTACCGGCATAATGCCTCCACTAAATGCCTGCCAAGACCTCGAATATGGCTCGCTCATGGTCCAGACCAGTCGCTCACTTGGAACATAAGTACACTACACTGGCTGGTAGGTACCTAGAGTGTAGGGGAGCTATTCCCTCAGTACATTTGGCCGGCGTTTTCGATGTTCAACCAGCCGAGATTCTTTGCTCGATAATACCATTGATAGGCAGGGTATAGCACGAGTAGGACAAAAACCGTGGATCTAAACGCCATATTAGGTTGTCATTCCGAACTTTCTATTTACCCGACGAAGGGGCAAGACGCAATGCACACACACACAAGCACACTGGCTCTCTCATGCTGCAGCGGCCCTGGACGTTTGATCGTGATTTTCTCCACTGTCATACATCTTGGTCGACCTGGGTCCGGTCATCTGCTTCAGTTAATTTGACCTTCATTTGCCGTATCCTGGCAACTAAAACGGAATAGGCTGTCCGGCTGGCATCTATATGCATCATCACGATTGAAAACGAGACAAGGTCTATATCCGTCCAGATTCGAGCAAAACCGCAAATGACCAGCGTCGACTATCAGGACAGTACAGACCTGGGTGTAGCTATACCAAATTTCAGGCGCTCTAGCTGAAAGACAATATTTGACCAGAGCAGAGCATTATGTCAACGTGCGCAAGCTATGGTAACTAAGGTTGACATCAAGACGGGGTCAGCAGAGGAATAGTCGGGACGTACAATGCGACACCAAGAGACGCTTTGTAACATGCAAGAGACAGTTTTCCAATCCTCCGGTATGCGGATGATGACGCCGTGCCGCACCATTAAATCATGGATTGCGGCACAACACACCATCAATCGGCTTTCGCCGATGGCTGATCTACTTGCTTGCACTTGGCTGGCATCATACAGCTCGAGGCTTCATCACCTGCAACCATGACGACAAATGCAGGGTCCCAACTGAAAAATGCACAGCAAACGGGCCGCAGTGGTCTCGGGAAATGATTTACCGTCTCAATCCCTCCCCCCTGTAGAAGTATGCTTGGGTCTCATCCTGGTGTGATGGGTTGTCTCTTCACTCAATGAAACAACAGAGCCGCCATTGTGAGAAGATCTTTACGAATTAACTTTTCGTTTAAAGAAGCCCTGGCCAACTTTTAGGAATTATCAAAAGTACCATATATATCCTTTCGTTTCCCAATATTGGCAGCACAGCAGGTTATGGGTAGGTGCCATGCCCTAGATCGTATCGCCCTGCTCCGAATGAGGATACATATGCCCAGACCATGGTCGCTGGAGACGTTGAAGAACCCACTTGGCTCAGGGGCAGAAAAAGACGATGGCGCGTTAGAACACGCCGTCGCGAGAATAATGCCGCGCCTTTTGAGGAGCCTTGTTGGCCGCCTTGTTCGGCGAAGCGACGGGGTCAGACCGTCACCCGATCCCTGCGTCTGTTTGGTATGATCGAGGTTCCTGGTATGGTGGCCGATGCGTCTCGCCTAAAACCAAGTATCCATCGATGCTGCATTTCCGAGGGGCCACCGCCGGGAGCTTGACCAGCCGTCTCTCTGTCCCCTTGCAAGCTGCAAGGAATCAGAACAGTGCCGTGAGCGGGTTCTATTGGCTTCCCACACTAAGCTAGATCGGCTCTGGCTCGCGCGTACTGATCTCGTTAGTGTAAGCTTGAGGATGAACGGCTCTGGTGGACTACTGTCTGCACCAGCAATCATATGATAGTCTCCCGTGACCGCGCTGGACCAGCACAACCACCTCACTGCTTACCACACCTCCCACCGTCAGCCTCTCAGAACAAGTGGGAGCCATTCGGGAACAGCGGATGCGCCATGGCAGAAAATAGTGGCGCTCTCAGCTGACAGGGCGAAGTTTGGTCGGATGGTCAAGTGGCCAATGTGGGACCGCTCTCATTCTGGAAAATTTCTAGCGTTGGCCTAAGGCTTTTCAGCGGCAGCAGTACTGCAAGATCCCATGAACCTCACCCGATGGCCGCATTCGTTTCAACCCATGGTGCCCGGATCCAATCCCTATACGACCCAATGTCTACCTCGTCTACAGCCATATTCGTGTTTGGGTGGGACCCATAAGGCCAAGAAATCGTTAACGGCCCCTGGAAAGGTAGACCCGGAATAGGCAGGTTGGGTACAATACAGCATGTTCTTTTGTTCCATTTCTATTCTCGATCACTGCCCGTCCACCAAACCAAGGCTTTGAGTGCGGAATCTACAGATCGCCCCGACAAGGCGCAGGCTATCCGCTGTCACCCCTGAAAGCTTTGGCCTCGGGAGGTGTCGAGGACGGACTTGGCTGGACCACCGGGCTATGATAGAGCCAAGACCGCGCGGGTAAGTCGGCGGCGAAACTTCCCTCAGACATGTAAATCCATCCACATTGGGTGATTTATTGGCTGCTCAGTAGGCGACTACCATATTGAGTCGGCTTGGCAACTTACTTGGGATATCCCAGGACAAGAGCCAGGATGAGACACGAACCCTCGAATATAGAGATGGTGAGATCATCTGTGTTCTTCTCTCTTCTCTTGATTCTCCAAGTCACTAGCCAGCAGCCCCTGTTCCTGTGAGGCTAGCTAGTCTCCAGCGCGCGTACCTTTTTTTCTTCTTTTGATCTCAAAATTGTTCCATGTTGGACCCCAGTCTGCTCAAGAACCCAGGCGGGCCGTTGCAGTGGTACTCATTTAGCCGTTACCTTTCTGGAGGACACAATGGGTCCAACCCCAAAGCTAATCCATATTCTAATCAACCTCACGATGTTGAGAAATCAAAGACAGCACGCCTGACATTGGTTGCAGACGTGAAATGTCTGGGAGAGATGAAGCCCTCACAATGAAGCTATCGTTGATCAGGTGACGCCTTGACACTGTACGATGTACAGTACATAATATTAAATTACTGTGTTATGTAATCGGCTTTGTTTTTGTTGTATGGAGCTTGGGCCACTCCAAAGTAAACAAACCCCACCAGAAACTTACGCGCATCAACGATTTTGACATCATACGAATCCGCATAAGACACCCATCTGGAGGATTACGACACTCATTTCGCTCAGATTGCTTGCTAGGCGGCTGTAAAGCATCGGGCTTTCCACTCTGTACACAATGTCTACCACCCCGCGTCGTCGATCAGCCCGTCTGGCCGGTGCCTCCTCTGTGAAGGTGAGCGAGAAGCGCAAAACAACAACCCCTTTGAGAATTGTCCTGATTAGGTTGATTAGAGCAAGCCGGCCGCGCCTAGTCTCTCTTCCGTCTCCGAGCACGCTGAGGTTCCTGAGCAACTCCCCGAGCAGCTTCCCCAGGGGCGTCGCGATATCGCGCCTTCATCGCCTCTACCCGCGCCTTCGACCCCAGCCTCCTCCGCGGTGAAGCCTCCTCACGATGAGATGCATCCCAGCAAGGCGCACCAGTCCATGGGACAGCCTTCGTCAGCCCTGAGATTGGGATTTTCCGACATCAAACCTGTCGGCAAGGACGGGAGCCGTATTGGATTGCCTGGTACACCATCCAAGGTTGGCGTGCCATCTACGCCATTCACGTTTCGGGTTTCTCAAGATGACCCCGATGGTCATTTGAGTGGGGATGCCCAGCGCCTGATGGAGGAACTTCGAGAGCAAGCCGCCAAGATCAAAGCCGATTTGGTTGCGCAACGCGAGGTTGATGGCGCTGATGGACAGGATCGCAAAATTGCAAAGCCTATCGGCAAAACCAGCCGCTACAGTGCTGCTCACATGGCCGAGTTTAAGAAGATGGATTCTATCGAAAATCACGCCTCAGCTTGGAGAGCCCAGAATGGCAGATTTACTCCAGTTGTTTCCTTGAAGCGAACACCTTCCAAAGCGAACCTGGATACCACTCCAACTTCCCAAGCAAAGACTGGCCTCAAACGTTCTCCCTCCAAAGCCAACCTGGAAGTCACCCCTACGTCTCAGACTCTTCACCGATCTGCCTCGAAGCCTAACCTTCAGCCGGCGACACCCAGCACACCGCGTCAAAAGCCAAGCCTCAAGCGTAAATCGGAGATCGCCAACTTGGATGACATTCAGCAGTCCCCATCTCCCAAGAAGACGGCTGCTCCTCCCTCTTTGATGAAGCCACGCATTTTTGCCAATGTCGAGCAACCTGAGGCTCAGGAACAACCACAACAACAACGAGCAGTCTCCAAGCGCTTCAAGCAACGCCAAGAGGACGATGCCTCCACAGCTCGTCCTGTTTCTCGCGATGGCACCTCGATTCCTCGCCCCAAGTCTAGTGGAACTGGGTCAGCTCGGGCGGCACCCTCTGGTCTCGCAAGACTCATCAGCCCCACGAAGGCTTCTTTGGCTCACACAGCCCCTCAAGGCAAGCCGACAATCTCTCTTGTCAAGAAGCCCTCAACCACGGACTTCGGCAAGACGCTCAAAAAGGCCGCCAGCCAACAAAGCTTGACTTCCCCCGCCAAGCCTGGGACTGCGACTCCCCGGGCTCGTGTTATTAGCCCGAGTCGGTTCGAGAGAGTCAAGTCTATTCTTCGGGGGCACCGAACGGCCTCTGGCAATGTTCAGACGGCTATTCCGCAGCCTGCCATTTCGCAGACGCCTGCCCCTCCCCAGGTTGAGAAGTCCCTCCCCCCGGTTCCGTTGACTACTCCACGACGGAAGGTAACCAAGCACGTCGCATTCACACCTGAAGTCACTCGAATCTCTATTGAGGAAGGTTCACCTTCACCCATGAAGACCAGCCTCAAGACAAAGTCCATGCTTACTTTGGAGGAAGAACAGTACCCGACTCTGGATGGTGTTCTGGCCAAGTCCCAATCGGGCGATGTGGTGTATCCTGACCTGTCCGGCTTCCGCCCCCTGCCGGAGCCTCCTGCCAAGAAGGATGAGCCCAAGAAGGATGAGCCCAAGCCAGCCGCCGTCCCCGGAACGTTTACATTCCGAAGTGACCACACTATTGAATTCGGTGGAGCTTCTGAATCTGGCTTTGGCAGCTCGCCAGGTCAATCGAGCATTCGTCAGGTTCGAAAGTCTATTAAGCCTGCGGCTGAAATGCCAGGCAGCTTTCCTGACCCTTCCTCCCCTAGCACTCATGCCAACAAGGAGAATAAGGCACCTGCGCTCACTAAAGTCCTGTTTGGTGCACCTCACGGTATGTCGAATAAGAAGCGTCACCGCGCGAGCTGGGATGAAGAAGAGGCTGAAGAGCGGGAGGCGGACCGGGCGGCAAAGAAGCGAAAGAGCCAGCATGTGCCCGAAGGCGATGCGCTCTTGGCTCCCCGACTTGCCGGTGCTACTCCCCAGAGCAACGCTAAGAGGATTCAGACTGGCCGATCCGTGTCTGGAACTCCCAGCTCTGTCAGCCCGACAAAGAAGCGCGGCATCATCAGCATGAGCCGTCTTAATATGCTTGCACGCCCTAAGAACCGGGGCTAGAGGTACGCTTGCATGAAACATGCAGCCAAGGCCAGAAGGGTGATAACGGATGGCCTTGTGTGCTTCATCAATGATTGTATAATACGATGCTCCCTCGCCCAGTGTTGTCGCGAACGAGGCTCTCGATTGGATTTGAAGTCCGCAACGGTTGCAGTTCTTGCCTCTTTTTGCGGGTTGGGTTCATGTCAGGGCAAGGTTTGCTCGATATGGATGTGTACGAGAATAACGAACGATGACTTTTTTCAGCTGGAGTTTTGAGATTGTTTTTTTCCTGGCTGGAAAGGTCTGCATTTGCATCATGTGGAATACGGTTGAAGGGTTTTAAGGATTAATTGTTTGTTCAGGACACTGGCTCAGGATTTGGGGGACAGGACGGGTCAATGGCGTTTAGGGAAAATTACCTGGTTGTTAGATTTTCAAAAACATTCAATGTGAAAGGGTTTTTACTTGTCGCAACTGGCCTTGATTCATCGGATAATAACTCAAGCTTGGCGTGCCTTCCCGCCCACCTTGGTTCTTGCCTCACAGCATGGGCCGGAACATACCTACTTCCCGAAGCTGCGAAATTGACAAGAAGGACGTTCCCTATTACTGGATGTAACAATGACGTGTTTGACAAGTTGCGCTCTGCCTCTTCTCCTGAAGCACCATCTTCTCTCAAGCATTTATCCCTGCTGTGACGCTGTCAAATACCCTGCTTTCCGTCTTTTCCTCCAGGGAATATCGCTGCTTTCCAAGCCGAGGATCATCTTGACTTTAACAATAACTTCACTTGTAAAATTTGCCCCTGTCTCTCCGAAGGGCCTGCTCACGCCACAGACTGCTGTCTGACCTGCCGTCTATTTTACGGTCCTTGTGGACCTGTACGGGCCAGGCGCGCGGGAAACTCGTCTTCCGAGTGGACAAGCGCGAGAGAGTTGGATGCTTCTTTTGGCACTGAGTTGTTTCTGTCTGTTCATTCATTGAGATATACGTGGTTTGCGTATCGATCCGTTCTGACCCATGAGTCACTACACGATGAAAGGAAAAGAAGGAGCCTCGGAAACACTCCCTCGGGACCCGTTTTCCCAAGATGAACTCCCGAAGAAGACATCCCAGCATACACCGTCACCAGAGACACTTACCCAGGAGTCGTCTCCCCAAAAGACCAACTCCTCGGAGGCACTTTGTCCTGAGTCGCTACCACCAAATGCACTCTCCCAGGAGTTGGCCTCCCACAGCGAACCAATCCAACGGGGAAGAAAAGTTTGGAAATCCGCATTTATGCAACGAGTGCTGTTGAAATGGAGACGGCTGAAGCTACGGGTGAAATCTGGGAACAAACAGTAGTGGTGGCGAGACGACCGAAAAGAGTGAATAGGGTTGACAGTGTGTTGATGAGAAAAATATGGGAGTTCGATGAGAGACAACCCTAAAGAAGGAAATATTATGCAGAAGAGGTGAGTGATGATTATATATATACATACGAGGCGCTCACTAACGAGCTTTCGTCATACAGTATGATATTCATTCTTGGGCAGACGACATGCGAAACCCACCAACAGAGAAGGTAACATCGTGCCAGATGATGGTTCTCCCAACAACAATTCATACCGGCTAGCCAAATACTATCTCCGAATTCTCGCATCAAAATGCTAACATCATCAAAGGTTTCTGCCCGTAGTCACCATTGCCTTTGAAAACGAGAAACAGAATGCGCGTGCTTCCAACCTTTCCCTGGTTTGTACTACGATCCATAGGGCTAAGGCTGTTTGCCCTTTCAGGTTCGGAACATCTGGTGATCCTATGATTCGACATGGGCTTATAATAATACCAGTGGAAATAGTTTACGACGGCTTCTTGATATTGGAATAATCAGCCTACATCACCTCCTCCAGAAACGTCAATAATTGTGCATAAATCGTATGGTATGGCATGGCCATGGCTACCCGCGTCCATATATCAATGTCGACCAGACCTGTGTGCCGAGCTTCAGAGACTGTGGCGTCTGAATCGGCCCGAGACGATATCGAAAGGATGGAGGAGTGGAAGAAAAGGACCACGTGAAGGGGCTGGGTGTTAGAGTAGACGTTTCTTTAGTGCTTGCAGTGCCTATTCCTATGAAATAAGAAAGAATGGACGGTAGATAAGCAATAAAACTATAAATCTAAGCAAGGTCGAAGGGTTTTGTGACAAACTTTGGCCAGAATTGAGTGTCCTGGCCAGCATTCTGCAACACAAAACATATTGGAACACAAAATATTTTGAGACTTTGACACAAAAGGATACGTAAGAGGGGCGATTTTCTGTTATGTGAATACGGATCCGATAGTCTACGGACATCATCATGCATTTGATGTAGCGGGTCAATGGATGCACAAGAATGACGCCAGTTGGGCATGATGATGAATGACAGCATGATCAAAGCCAACGGGCAATCAGATCCTAACGTGGACTAGTCCGATAATGAGTCCGGCTAACCATCGGCGAAGGCGTCAGGGATGTGAGGGCGGAATTATTAAGGAATTGTTTCATTTCAAGTCTTAGATGGAGAGATGCCGGGTTGGCTATTGGGCATACTCTTCGGGGTCCTTACATGAGAGGGCATTGGCCGAATGATTGGTTATTCCGCACCAAGCAAAGGGAAGAGGAGGTCTACGTAGCATGAGCAAAGAAAGAGATCGTGGAGTACACAGTGGAGGCGGGTGAATTAGCTGACCGTTGGGCTTTTCTGCTCTGACATGGCCCATCGGCAACTTACACGGCACGTGTGCGGAGGGCTGGGAATCTGAGGAGCATCGCACGCTGAGAGGGAGGGGACTCGGACCGGAGCCGGAGCCCTAGAGTGGGCTGTGCTTTGTAAAAAAAAAACCTGGTCGGGTCTTTTTTCTTGGTTGCCCTTTCGGGAGCGGGGTAAAGTTACATAGTAGGGGTTACTGTGCGAGGAGCGAGGTGGGATGCACGGTCTAGATTGAACCTTTATTACCCCCCCTATTGGGATTGATTGATTCCAGGAAGTGCGTGTAGAAGCACGGCATTTGGAGGAGGAGCGCCCGTTCGTTCAGCCCTCATTTCGTTCGTCAAGGGATGGCTGAGGAAGATTCACGAACCGAAGCGGGATCCTGTTCTGCCGCGCGATGTCTCGCTTGATGCAGCGTCATGACGCTGGAATCCTGTACATACATGGGCGGGATCCAATGGCTGCCCAACACCGGGGCCAGGTACCTCCGCCTCCCGAGCCCACTCGAGCTCAGCTTAGCATCGCAGCAACAGCCCTAAAGGGTAGCCACAATAATTTCCAAATTGCAGCTTAAGCGAGACGGGCCATCCACCCCGCCAGAGGGCGCACTGGACAGGGCCCCAGGCACTCCGTGCCCTCACTGTATTGGCTGCCGGTGGTGAGCTGTGCAAGCTCTGCCGGAGCTTGTGCCCTGAAACCCCGCCCTCGAGGTGGAAAAAAAACACTGTGCGAAGGTGGTTATTGTGCGTGTGGGCGTGTCTGAGAAGACCGAGAACGCTGTTTTCTGTGCCCAAAAGCCCAAAGCCAAGCCCAGTGTGCCCGCTACAGGCCTTGTTTCTGGGTTTTCCCCATCACCTTACACTTGGGTTAAAAAAAAAAAAAAAACTACCCAGCACCACGCACACAAAGGCAAAGCTCCCGCCGGGTCATGCGACCGTAACCCTCATCTCTCTCCGCCACAAGTTTGCCCCGACTCAGTGTCGCCCTTCAAGTATCTACGCCCTCCCACGGTAGGCGATAAGCCAAGGTGACAAGATGTCGGTCGCCAGCAAGGTACGTTTGTCTGCTCTATCTGTTGTGTCATGATGCTGCGTCGCCGCGCGACCTTTCGCCTTCACGCTCCCGTCCCGTCACCTCCGCTTCACTCCGTTGTCCTGCAGTCGCAGTCGCCAATACGTCCCGAGGGCCGTTTTCTCAGCTCTGGTCGAGTCTTGTTCAACCACAAAGCAAAGGGGGGAGAAAAGCAAACAAACAAAAAACAACAGGACACCACAAAAGCTTTGTCTTCGCTCTTTGTCCCGACGTCATCTTGCTACTCGGCTTTGCACGACTCGATCTCACTCGCCCTCGAACATTTTTGGCCCTGCACTGCGACTCGGGACCAACCCTCACTTTTTGCGCCCTTGCCCACAAAGACACCACAAAATCCAAGAGCCCCTTTACCCCCCCTTCGCCGCAGCAGATTGTCAAGACAGATGCCCTCCCGGGCATTTTCATCTCACGAACGCAATGCTAACTAGCAATTAATAGAACCCTTTTGACGTTTTCGGTACGATGAATCCAAACCCCGCTACCCTGCCCGGTCCCCGTTTTAACGCCGGTGCCGAAATCGAGTCCTTGGTGCTCAGCCAGTGATTCAATTGTTCTTTACTAACAAACCTGCTCCCATTCAGGCAACGACGTCGATGGCGAGGAGAAGCCTGTCGTCCCCGTTAAGACCGTCGACAAGGCTGCTACCCGCACCACCAAGCGCAATGTCGAGCCCCAGGCTCCCGTAAGGCCCGCCGGCGCTGGTAACAACCGCCGCGGCCCCGGTGGTAGCGAGGGTGGTGAGTTTCATCCCCGAATGCCCCTCCCCACACAGGCCCAGCTTTTGCACGGGCTTGTTACACTGAGAACCCAGAGCTGACTAGATCCATGCAGCCTTCCGAGACCGTGGTGCTGGCAGCGACCGCAACCACGGCCGTTCCACTGAGGAGGCTCCCCGCGGCGACCGCCGTGGAGGCTACGGTGCCCGTGTCCGTGGTGGTGAGTGCCAATCGCCTCCCCCTTTTCGCCAAAGAGACGATTTGGGTGTACAGTCTCAGAGGAATGAAGTTAACAATTAATTACCAGGCCGTGGCTCCCGCAACCCCCGTGATCGCGATGACCGACACCCCTCTCGTGCCGGTGGCCATGGGTACGATTTACCATGACATCCCCCCTAACTAGAGAATTGAAGGTGCTAACATGACTATCTGTAGTGGCTCCGAGAAGCAGACTGACAAGTCTTGGGGTGCCAACGAGGGCAACGCCGAGCTGAAGGACGAGCAGGCCGCTGAGGCCATCGCCCAGAGCGAGCAGAAGGATGCCGCTGCTGAGGAGACTGCCGAGGAGCCCGCTGAGCCCGAGGAGAAGCACGTCTCCTACACCGAGTACCTTGCCCAGCAGGCCGAGAAGAAGGCCGCCATGGGCGGAGACCTCCAGATCCGTGAGGCCAACGAGGGCAGCAAGGTCGACAAGAAGTGGGCCAACGCCGTCGCTCTCGAGAAGGAGGAGGAGGACTACTTCGCCCCCACTGGCGGCAAGGCCAAGCGTGAGCGTGAGCGCAAGGTCAAGCAGACCATCGACTTCGACCCCCGCTTCGTCGAGCCTGAGCGCACCAGCCGAGGCGGTCGCGGAGGCCGCGGCGGCCGTGGTGGCCGTGGTGGTGAGCGAGGCCGTGGTGCCCGCGGCGGCCCTGCCGGTAACGCCGGCCCTGCTGCCCGTGGTGGCCGTGCTAACAGCGCTGCCATCAACACCGCCGACCAGTCCGCTTTCCCCAGCCTCGGCGGCAAATAAGCTCTCTCCCGCAGAGCCGCACCCATCTCTAGCGCATGGGCTGCATATGAATGTCGCCCAGGATCCCTTCTGGGGGGCGCGGAGGACTGTATCCGTCGATGTCTGAAAGGGGTGAAAAAAAATAGTTGACCATTGGTTCCGCGGTCAATCTTGTCCGCTGGGCGGTGCAGTGCATGATCTATTTCACTAGCTCAGTTGCCCATATGTCTTCCTCTAGGTCTTCTCAAAGGTTTTTTCGTACAAAACAAATGTTAACTGGAAAATGCGCGCACCATGGTCTTGCTTGTGTGGTTCCCTGGAAGGGGGGGTGTCCCCCCCTCCCCCTCAATTGAGAAGAAAGAAAGGAGAAATCAAGAAAGTAAAACTGAATCGTACATGTGAACTCGTGATGCTTTTTGTTTCCTTCTTCTATTGCTATGCCATGTCTTTCCCACTTAGACTCGGAGCCATCCTCCAACCACCCCTTTTTTTGTGCAAGTGAGAGCCATTCTTATATCATCTCCCCAACGGGAGCCATAGTGTCCAGAAAAACCAGTTCAACTTGTTGTTCTTGAAGTTAACTTGTACTTGGTTTTCTGATACTAAATAAACACTATAGGAGACGAACCGAACAATTTGGAGGCCTGTTCTCAACACACTATTCTTATAGAAACTCATGTTCAATGGTCAATAGGACAATTGGACCTGGGCCTTTCTTCAAGGTTGTTTTGAGCTCTCTCTGCGTAAACTTTTTTTTTTTTTTTTCAGTGATCAGATATGATGTTCGAGGAATTGCTCGCGGTTGTTCTGTATACGGAAGAACCTGTTCGATGAAACGGGAGCTTTAGGCGAGACGCACTTATATGCACTGCCTCAACGACGCGAATTGATGCTGTCCCATCAACCCCCCCGCGGACTCCTTCAGTTCTCTCAATTCATTTACTTGGACTAACTAAAGAGAAGAAGGAGAAGAAGAAAAAAAGGAAAGAAAGGGGCACATGACGCATTCACGTTCCCGCAAGAAACACATGGCCCAGCTTCCAGTGCTGGTGTCACCTCATCCCATCCAGCCCTCGGCCATGGGAGGCATCCTGTCGGCCCTCGACCGCAGCGGCTTCTTCAAGCGGCCCTACTCCCAGAACGCCCGCTGCCCGGACATGTTCTTCGTCAACTGCCGCCCCCGGCCTCGTCACCGCCGCTGCGAGCCTGGCGGCTGCTGCCGCTCTCTGTCTGCCTTTGGACGACGCACCACCACCATGCGCAAACAGCCTCGGCGCGAGGAATCGGCAGTGAGGGCCTGGGTGAGAGCCCCGCGCGGGTTTTCCGTCGCCAACTCCCTCGTGAGCATGGGCTGTGCAGCGGGTGGCTTGGGCGTCGGGTTCGTGGAGCTAACCCGTGCGGGGGATGTGAAGGAGAAGAAAAACAGCCCCGTGACGTCTGACGGTGAGGGATCGCCGCCACCTACGATTGTCGTGACGTCAACGCATGAGAAGTGGAAGGCATGGGAGTGGTGGGAGGGACCAGGTGAGGTTGGAGTCTTGATGGAAACGCGCAGGGAGGTCAAGTAGGGAAAAAAAAAAAGAGTATGGTTTATATTTAGTTTATGAGTTTTACGAATACATTCTTTATGGTGAAATCAAGTCTCGTTTTAAAAGACAAAAAACGCTCAAGGGGGGTATGCGCGAGCAGATGTGAACAAGAGTGCTAACAACAAAAACAACTCCTGTGGTTATGCTTCAGGAGAAGAAGGCAAGATTATCCCATCCCAAAAATGAAAAATAAAAGATAATGGGGTTAAGGGAGTGGGGGGAGAAAACATCAGTCATATCTTCATCAAGCCTAGATCCATCTATTTGAGGGCAGAGGCTTATTGCCGCCTGGAAAAGGCTTGTGAAGCATCCATGCCAAGACTGGCCGCAAGCAGGACAGCGTTGAACAAGGCCATCATGTAAAAGGGCGCTCCCTGGGAGAGGTGATCAAACAGATAGCCTCCCAGTTTAGTCAGGAGCAGAATGGCGGCACCACCACAGAGCGAGTAGACGCCGGCGATGGAACCCTTGAGGCGGATACGCGAGGCAGCCTCATATTCGGAATTGACGCTAATCAGGGGTCGGCTCTCGTCGGTAGACTCATCCTCATCGGGATCAAGTGATGGCTCACGACGGGCAGTTTGGGGAATATCCACGGCGAGCACACCACGGCCGAGCGTGCCAAGACTGCAGACGATGGCACCAATCTGGCTAATGCCAATAAGAGAAACAAAGAGGAAGATGATGGGGCTTCCACCGCGGCCCTCGACGTTCTTAATCTCAGGACTAGATAGCTGTGGGAGCATGGAGTAGCCAACGATACCAAAAACGGTCGATGTAACAATAGGCCAGTTGATGCGTCGAGATCGGCTGGCGAGATATCCAAAGACAGGGGCGCAAATAAGGCCCATCAGCTGTGCAACGCCGGTCAAGATGGACGAGAGCACATAGGCAGCCCGGCACTCTTCCTTGAGCTCGGGCGACGGGTCGTTTGGCGACCCTTTGCAGAAACCATTCTCAATGAAGTAGGTGTTGACGAACAGAGGAATGAAAAGAGAAATAGCAACACTGGAGGCTCGGGCAACGAACCCCCCCAGGTAGCCGAGACCAATTCTAGAATCGGCCCATGCAAGGAGAACCGAATCCTTCATGAGGCTGAGGTACGGGATTAATTTCTGTCGCGAGTTAGCAACGAGGTCTCGGATCATCTCGTCGGCGCACGCTTACCCTTCGTTCCGGCACGGTGCTCAGTCTTGTGCCAGACTCGATCTCACCCTTGTCCCATCCAAAAAGAAGCGCCCATCCTTTGCCCTCTTCGCCTTTGAGGTTGCGCAAGCCGAAGGACACAAAGAACGCGACGGCAAACGCAACCGCGGCAACGACGTAGAAACTATACGAAACTGCCTCTGCGGGCGTCACACCCTTGCTCTCGCCGAACTTGACGGGGAGAGGAAGAAACAAGACCAACGCAACGAGAGCGCCGCATCCTGTAAAGAGTCCCACAAGCCCAGCAAGCTTTGAGGGACGCCCGGCCTTGTCGCTGGAATTGCTAGTGTCGGATGCGCGATCGGTAGAAATGGATCGCGTATATCGTTCCGGAGTGACGGTCACTTCGGACTCGACGGAAAACCTCACGCCGGCGCGGGCATTATGAAGAGTCTTGATCCTTGCCTGGACTTGGTCGTCCTCATCGGAGCCATCATCGGTCAGCGAGGGCAGGATGGCCGTCACCATGGTGGCACTGTCATTTGCTGGTCAGCCTAAAGTCCGAGCGATCTCGGATCTACAATTGGGCAAAAAACTCACGCCGCGGAAGCTCCCACAGCAAACAGGATCCGGGCCAGCAGCAGCTGCGGATAGACGGCCCTGGCCTGGACGAAGAGCGCAAGCGCAAGGCCAATGATGGAGTATCCAATGACGGCGACCCATCTTACACCGAGGCGATCCGACACCAGGCCCCAGGCCGGGCAGGCGACGAGGGCGACGATCTCGTCGGCGAAGCCCAGCGTTCCGACAACATTGCCAACGCCCTTCTTCTGGCCGATGAGGTCGGTTATGACAAACGAGACGGAGCTGTTTAGAAATACGAGGAACGAGATGGAGAAGAGCGAGATGCCGAGCAGGTAGGTGACGGCCTGGAGAGGCGTCGTCGACGGCGCAAAGGGGAGGTATCGCATCATGAATGAGGCCATGGCGACCGGGGGGGGGGGGGGGGG
>JAHVYC010000067.1:244666-260424 GCA_020623665.1 Calonectria multiphialidica
GGGGGCGTTTCGCGCGCGGGGCAATTGGAATACGGCGACGGCGATGCGGACTGGTTCGGGACACGAGAGATACTGGCAAAAAGTCCGCCAGCCGTTCTCACATGGCGAGAGGACGGTGGAATGCGGGATCGCGAAAGGGCCGTCGGGCGGGTTACGAGGCCAAGAATAATAAAACGAGGCCGAGGGAGCTTTAGTGGGGGACACGGGACGCGGAGCGCATTAGATTGGGCATGGCAACACCCCGGTGATGGTTCAATTACATAAGCTCTCCAAGCCCGACCGACATCGCAATGGGGAAGCTGAGACAGGTATTCCTCACCTGGTCACGCCCGGGTCCAGTGATTATCGTTTGTTCATATTGCCGGGGGGAGCGCTGCATGATTGTTTCCATTGTCCCCGCATCCCACACAAGGTTGGCGGTTACCTCTGACAGTCAAAAATGATATATGCCGTCAGTCTGACAACGCCCCGCAACGTGCCGTCTAGATATAATAATATAATGCCTCACTGGCTATTATAAATAAAGTAAAGTTAAAGACTAAAAGGTCCGTATTTATTGCAACAAGTACAGAGTATTATTCATTGTTTTGTTTCCGTGGTGTTGGTGGACTTTTGGCATGTCACTTTAGCACATAGCGCACCAGCAGCCACTAATAGGGCGCATAAGAATAGTAAACAAAGCTATGGGCCAAGTAATATCAAATCAAACCAAGATTATCCACATATTTACAATCTTACTTAGCTCACTTCGGCTCTTGTTATGATCAGATTGGGATAGCAGATGGCATCTCACGCGGCATGCTTTGACGTCCTCTCAACGGCCCATCTGCAAGCACTATACGACAGAGGCATAACCGTTCTCGTTTCTGCCCTTTTTTTCTTTTCCCTTTTTTTCGCCCTTCGTTGTGCCCAGGTCATAGAACCACTAATGAGGCGTTAAAGGCAAACAGAGTATAAATTTGATTGGTGCATCGAATTCGCTCATCAGTCACATTCTTATGACAACAATCACGGAACCGTACTGCAGAAAAAAATGACAATGTCTATGTGCTCTGCTTCTGCTCTTTCCTGTCCACTATCCTTTAGTTTATAGAAGTGTCCATTGCAGATTAGACTTCAAAAGACCGAGACTCCATGCATTAAACGTCCGCAAAAACTCCCAAATGATACCATTCCGTCCTAGCCTAATGTAGCAAGTCTCCAACCACACCTTACCACGCCCAGAGGACCTTGTGGTGAAGCGTTCTGGCACCCAGCCGCTCAAATTCAAACGGTGTGATCCACGAGTCGTTGGTTGGCAGCTTAGCAAAGACGCTGGCTCCCTTCCAGACCACCACCTGCTCGTCCATGTCCCTGGCACTGCGACTGACCAGAATACGGTCATAGAGGTCTGGCCGACGAGCCTTGAGCTTCTCCTCAAGCACAACGGTAAACTGTGGGATCTTGGCACCACCACCAACAACCATGATACTTCCCAGGAGGTCGCGCATCTTCTTGTCGTCGCCCTTGGCAGCGTTTTGGATACTCATGAGGATAGCATCATCTAGGGGTGCAACGGGGAGCACCTCATCCCTTTCGGCGGCCAAATCCCTGGAACTTCGGGCTCCAGAGTCCACGAATATGCCGGGAGGGGGCTGCGAGCTCTGTCCCGGTACAGGAGTTCCTGCAGCACGAGTGCCGTTTGGAGCAGGGCTGCCTCCGTTCAATCCATCCTTGTCTTTGCCCCCAAATACAAAGGGAGGCGGGACAGGCGTGCTGGCTCCCTCGGGCGCGGGAGAGCCAGCATGGGAGCCCATCGGAGTTCCATTGACAGCATCATTCTTACCAAGGAAATTAAACGGCTGTGTCCTCTCCTTGCTCGGGGTCGAAACTTCTGGTTGGGACAGCGAAAAGCCATTGGTATTGGATGTCAGCGAGGGCTTGACAAGAGACAATATGGCCAGCTGGGCAGCAGGGGCAGGATCATCCGGGATGTCCACATCGTACGCGTTGTAAGAGCGTTCAACCAACTTCCGCCTGCCTCGGAGCTTGGTGCTGTTGTCAAACACAGCAGGATCAAATACACCCATGGGAGCAAGGATGACTTCGTCGTACGTCTTAAATTGGTATTTCCGAGTAGGTTGGTTCGGGGCCCGGACATGGAACTGATAAAGCTGGACCGAAATGTCGGCTTGGGACATGGTGCAGTGCTTGATCTTCAACTCTTCTGCTAGGAGGAAATCATAGCGCCTTCGTAGGTTGATGTCCTGGTAAGGGAAGTTGTCATACAGCATCATCTTGACGAAAGTTTCGGTGATGTCGAAGCCTCCGTATTTGAGATTTATTCTCGAATCCTCGATGCAAAGACCATCCTCCACACAAGTGACGGATGTCTTCTGTGCTCCCATATCAACCACACAAGCCTGTGTGTATCCGGCACCGAAGGTTGCGGCCATGCTTTCCTGAACAAAACATATCCTGCTAAACTCGAACCAATTCATGCAGGAGCTCAAAACCTGCTCGACATATCGTTTGTCGTAAAGATCCGGGATGACAAAAACGCAGCTGTACTGCTGCCACTCGCTATTTGTTTTGAGACCCAGCTCTTGTCTCAAAGCCTTGTCCAAAAGGGTTTCGAAATCATCGTACAGATGCTCCTGGCTCTGGTAGCCGTCCTCATTCCACCAACCATGTTGAATGGGCCACCAAAGCTTGAACTTCGGGTTTGAGTCGTCAGGGACACGGTGGGCCTGGTTTCCAATAAAGCAAGAGGCAGGTGATTCGGGATCGTCGAGAGTGTTGATATCGGTCCACTCAATCTCGAGAGGGTCGTTGTGCTTTTGGATCATCTCGGGCTCGGTGCGGCGGTTGAACGTCTGGACCAGCTCCTTGGAGTTTGGAAGGACCTTGCGTTTGTTTGTGCGCATTTCGATCTTGAGATCGCTAGACATCTTGGTGTATTTCTTGGTCCACTCCTCCCCGTACTGCTGATCAACAGACTTGGCCTCGAATTGCCGGCGGGGCAGGGCCTCGTACATTTCCGATTCGGTCTGGCTATACTTTGTCGCGAGTGTCATGGGAATCGTCTTGGGAAGTGCATCGCTGGCAAATCCGATACGCAGGTTCTGGCTACCGGGGTGGATGACAATGACCCTCGAAGGATCCATGCCGGCGGAGGGCGTCGTGGCACCATCTTCTTCGGCCAGTTCTCCAACAGGAAGTGGCAGTTCGCCATTGGCAGTCTTGGAAAGGGCGCGGTCACGGTCTCGGGCGGATTGGACTAATCGATCGCGGGTCGCGTCGTTCTGGAGTCGAAGGGCGAGAACCTGATCATCGCGTTTCATGTAATCGCTAACAAACAATTAGTCCCGGCTTTGGCAAAATGAGATGTTCGTTCCAGCGTACGTGTAGTAGTTCTTTTGGTTGATGGGCGTAACATCGGGCCAGGTCGTCAATTTCATTCCATTGTCGGTCCTCTCGAGGCCTGCGTTGTCATCTCGTCAGCCTCATGTCGCGAGCTACTCAGTTGCCCGTCAAACTATACCTTCCCGGAGGAGGACCCTCTCACTAACTTTGCCGACCATGGTGACGGATATTCCCTTTCTGTCGGAGCAACTTATGTGACTGAATGCGCGCTCACATTGACGTTGAAGAGCGGAACTGGTTAAATGGCTTCGAGTTCAGGTTGAAAACTCCTGGCGCGCATAGGTGCATCGTTGCGGTGATCAATGGATAGGTAGCCTGGCCCAAAAAGGCTTAGCTTCATATCTTCGGATTTATGATAATCCGTGGTACAGTCCTGTATAGCTTCAGCCACGAGGGCAACAGTGGCTGATCCATCCATTCAGCAATTATGGGCTGATGTCCACCGTGGCCTCATCGCATATGCCTAATTGTGAACAAAAGCCTCTATATATTATGAGGCTACATAGTTTCATTAGGTTATGGCGTCCCAACACCATCTGTGGCGTCAACATTATGATTAGCTTGGACCAGAATCAGTCTGCCACTCTCCGTTGATTCACATATCCACTGCACCTCCAGGGAATAAAGAATTCCTCTCGTAATTAGTTTGAACACAGTATTTCTGCTTCGCGGAGGACCCTGCTTCACAGGTCTTGCGATAATTTGTTGGCATTTAGGATCTCCAACAAAAACATCGATGATGAGGCTACCTAGTTTCATTGTATTACGGCGTCCCTAGCCGATCTGTGCCGTCAACATTGTGATTAACTCCGGCCGGAATCAGTCTACCAGAACCAGTCTCAGTCTAGCGTCCTCTATTGATTTATATGCCCACTGTGTCTCTGAGGAATTCCCCACGTAATTAGTTTGAATACAGTATTTCCTCGTTCATCTGGGGTGCTGTTTCACAGGTCTTGCGATAACTTGCTGGCAACCGGGATCTCTAACACCCAGTATAGCGCATATGCACAGACAGGTGGCTGCACCGGCTGCTGATCTCCACATGCACCTGATCAATGGCATCACTTGTATTCCGCCAAGCCGCCTCTGATTGGAGGATCTGTGCCGTGTTGCCATGATTGTGATTCCTCCTCACTAGTTTGTCTAGTTTGCCTTGTTGCCTTTGCCGGCTTCGGCTTCGTACATAAGTACCGGTAGTCCATGTACCACACAGTACTGAGACACTGTCCTGAGTTATGCTAGTGGATTTTCAAGCATAGCCCGCATGCGCAGCTGAGAAACACTATTGCGTGTGAAAAGATTCTGCTGAGGGGTAGCCAGGTTTCTGAAACAAAAGCACCCCCAATTGCAACCCAGTCAACCTGGGACGGTATTCTTGGCGTTGCTTTTTCCCCATCTTCAACATCGCTATTCATCGCCGGTCATAGCTAACCAACTCTGTTATCATGGACCTCAACACTGATCAAGGGCAGCAACGACAAAACTCTTCCACTCACGCCACCAGACTGCCAGCCTTGTTATCTGCCTACCAGTCACCGAGTTGGGTTGTCCTGCTTCTGACTGTATTCGTTGCCTACGCCACATTGTGCTCCCTTGTGCGATTCAGAAGAAGAAATGCACTGCGCTCTCAATATAAATTTACTGATCGTGCCTCGTTGGCCCGGATGACGAATGAGGACGCTTATAACATTGCAAAGACGGTTTCACAGTATGAGTTTCCGTTGTTCTACGATGCCGGCACCCGCCTGGCGCTTTTTGAGGTGCATAATCTATGCCACAATCTACAAATATCAAATTGTACGCTGACGTGAAATTAGACCTACGCAGTTGAGAATATCGCAACGCTTCTCACCTCTGTCAGCGATCTGTACAGATGGGATGTGCTTCCAAAGCGGTATGTCCTGGATGAAAATTTTATATCACCTCATATCTTACTAACCGAACTGGCAGGTATGAAGATACCGAAATCATCTTTGCTAGGTACCTCTCTACTTCCGCATGTCTCGATAATAGCAAGTCATTTACTAAGTCGGCCTAGTTTCCTTTCATTCCCTCCTACCTCGGAGTATCTTCACAAGGCAGTTGCTCGAATGAATTATCTCCATGCCCCGTACATAAAGTCTGGCAAGATTCTTCAGGAAGACTTGCTCTATGTCGCCTACGCATCCATGTCCGAGCCAGTTCGTTTCATCAACCAGTACGAGTGGCGTCAACTTGATGATATGGAGATTGCTGCAATTTCAACCATGTGGAAATATGTCTGCGACTTGATGGATATCGACTACAAATCTCTTCTTGGGAAGAAAGAGTGGGCCGATGGCATTGAATTCCTCGACGATGTGTCTCAGTGGGCGTCGAAGTACGAAGATCAATACATGCGACCCATGCCTGAAGTCCAGAAATTAGGCAAAATCCTCATGGAGATGCTTCTGCAATCATATCCCAGATTCGCTCGGCCCATAGGTTATCCCCTGGCATGTGTTCTCATGGGTAACCGTTTGAGACGTGGTTTCGGGTAGGTACAGTCCACATCCCCATTATCCGCTGCTAACTTTTATCAGTTTTCCCGAGCCAAGGCTGGCCATGACTATTTTCTGCTATAGTCTTATGCTGGCCAGAAAACTCTTTGTTCGGTTCCTCTGTCTCCCTCGTATCATGCCCTTTGAGTACATTTCCCAGCCCGACAAGGAGACTGGCCGGATCAAGCATCAACATTACATGAAGGAGCCTTGGTATGTTCCGGGAAATTTCTGGAGCCGGTGGAATTTCGAGTCTATTGTCACACGGTTGACTGGTGGGATGATTCCTGGTGATGGTGGTTCAAGAATGAAGCCAGAGGGTTTCCTTTTTGAAGATTTGGGTCCGCATAGGACGGTAGGAAAGGGTGTTGAAGAAGGCAGGGAGTTTGAGAAGAATATCAGGGCAAAGGCCAGTGGCGGGTGTCCATTTTTTATGGGAGGAAAATAAGTCTCTCTTCTTTGAGGGACTCGGGCTAAAGAGTTGCAGATTGTTGTAAGTTGAAGTTGCACACTACAGAGGACCCAACATGTCTGAACCAAAGGCTCTAAGAAAACGCATAGAAAGCATATTTATACTCATAAACGCAGAAAGTTTAAGAATGATGCCTCCAATACTCACGATAAGACATATTTTCTATCCCTTGATCATCACAAGTATTGACAACCCAAAGTACCGCGGTTATGACATGCTAGTATAGGGTAGTAAGGGGAGCAAGACCTTAGGAAATCGACGACTACGTCATACATTCATTCATTGGCTTCGAGATACAAGCAAACTCACGAGGCAACAAACTTCAGAGCTACTGATTGTTTAGTTGCACCGTTCTCGAGCCAAGTGTCTTTTCAGCTCCTGGAATGGGATCTGCAACCTCGCCACGTGTCTTTGTGCGATCACGAACTTGGTCACCTGACGTAGGCAGCACTTTGTATCGGCGACAACATCACCATTACAAACACATCATCATTTTCATCCAACCATTGCCGATATTCATCAAAAAACATCAATTCCATCTATAGTATTGTCTCCTGAGAAGTGGGCATTGAACACTGCGACCCTGGACAACGATACATTGATCACACGGAACCACCAATACCATGCCCGCGATACCCATCTATACGGCGAGTCCCATCAGTGCCACCAAGGCATCGGGCGTAACTCCGCAGACTTCTCAGCCAGGCGCTGCGGAGCCTCGTACAGTGTCATCCCAGAGCCCGAACCAGCCAAGCACATATCCAGCTGCCCAGCCTGGATCGCGACCGTCGATGCCGGCGCCCACGGGAGCCCCTCAGCTTGCTTCGAACCCGGCGCCGACTCCAACCCAGGCGCCGAGATATGACAGCCCTCCGGCGCCGCAGCCAGGAGCAGTCCCCATCCCACCCAGCAGGAACACTCTCCCACCTCCTCCAAAGGCCGGCGAAACATTGCGAAACAGCCAAAACCAAACAACACCGGCGCCAATGCCTCATCAAATGGCATACACTCCACTTGGAGCTCAAGAACTGGCCACACCCCGATCCTCTACCATGACGGCGATGCCCATGCCGGTGGCGGATCCGCTAGGCGGCCGGAACGGGGGTGGCGACTTGTTGCATCCTCCTGGCTACTATCAAAATGCACGTGCCGTAGACTTCAATAGCGCCCAGAGAGCGGCCCATGAAGCCTCCATCGCGGAGGGTTCCCGGAGCATGCCCTTCCAACCTAGCGGCGCCTACGACGAAGATGGGGTCTGGAGCACGGCAAAGAAGTGGGCAGTAGCAGCCGGTGAGGGGCTGGCAGCGGCCGAGCATGAGGTTTGGAGGAGGATCAACAAGGAATAGAATTGGTTCAGGGTCCGCCAGGGACCACAGCGTCTCGGTAGTGACGGGAGCATCAGGGGAACTGTTTCTATGAATGGTACCGAAGGATCAGCATCAATGGTGCAATGGCGTTTGCTTCACAGTATTGATTAATTAATAAATTGATGATATGTTCGTCAGGGGAATACGCTTAAAGGCCAGTGTCGCACAAGAGACCTTTTGATGTTCTATTTCGAGTAACCGCCAGGGTTTTAATAGAGGGGATGGCAGCAGAGCATCAAAGCAGATGCCGAGAGCCAGTGGAAGCTTGTATGAGGCTCGAGTGTGCGATAAAAGAGCGACCAGATATGGAGGAGGCGCTAAAACGGTTGCTGCGGGGGGAAGATGGGGCCGTGATTGGCTTATGATGTTCATATTCTGCAGATAATATAAACCAGGTGGTAGTGACGGTGGGCAAGGAATGCAATCCAATTTCCCATCAAGTCGCAAGTGATCCCCAAGTGTCACGACGTGTGTGTCCAAGAGAGTGCAGGGTAACTCTTGAGGGGTTAGATCCCGGGGGTCCTGGTCCAGCGACGGGCTTGCCGGGCGGTCGGGCCCCACAGAACAAATCATCGAAGGGGGGGACAAAGGTCTTCTGGAAGACTGCCCAGAGGGAGCGAGAGATGGTAGGGGCCGACGGGGCGTCAGTGCGGTCCGGCTCTTCAGACAGTTACGCGCACCCTCCCCGGTTCTGATACGAGGCGCAGCAGCAGCACTTCTGGATGAGGAAACCGAGTGAACCGTCTCGGCGTCCTGATGTTGGCGGCCGCACGAGGCCGGCACTTAACAATTGAGCACCTCAATCAATTATTGATGAGCGTGGGAAGTTTTGGGGGTCCCGACCCGGATCATCCATCATATTTTGTGGATGCGTATTTTTTTTTTTGAGCCTACTGTCCACCGCAGGCTAAAAAGCACTGTAAGCACTGTGGCCAACGGGATGTGATCCGTCGTTCTGCCCATCACCGAGGCGATCATGCAATCTCGGCCTTGATTGCACATGCCCTACCAGATGGTCGGGTCTCTACTGACTCCATCCCTGCCCAGCGCGATGACAAGCTTGCGCTGTGATGGTGGGGTAATATATGAAGCCAAGAAGAAAGAAAAAAATTAAATGAGCGGGAAAGTGAAAAATAAAAAAAAAAGAGAAGTCAACGAGCAGAGACGCGTCGCGCGTGTGGCATTGACATGGTCCGGGACATGCTATTTGCACCACCGAGGGGGGAGGCAGCCAGCGAGTGGATGAGAGTGCGTCGTATGTTGTGTGTTGTCCCAAACATATCCGGGATGCCCATGGTACGCAATAGTTCTCCCTGTGGCCAACCAGATTCATCACCACACCACCCCCAAAACGAGGCAGTGCCACAGAGGGGACGAGGCGTCGGGGCCTGGGAGAGGGGATAGGGAAGCGTGTGAAGGGACACCACCCGACAAGGTTGGGGGTTGCGGAGGTTAGGAGAGTTGAGCGAATGTCTGGGTGCTACGACGAGGATGAGATGTCGCTTGGTTCAGACGAGACGGGACAGGAGAGGCTAAAACGGACAAAAGAAACATATGGGGACGCGATGTAACGGTTCCTAACACTAGGGGAGCTTCCGTACCTTGACTTGTCGCCTAACGGTGACATTGGACGGCAGTTGGCGTACCGATTGGCAATAGTCGTGGAGGTTCAAACAAAGCCGGAAGCTTCTTTTTAATGCCAAAATGAAGTCATTTTATCCTAATGGCGAAGCGAGGAAAGCCAATAAAAAAAATATGATAGATGCTCAAAAACGACCCTCACGTAACCTTCTTTCCTCTTTTCCTCAGACGAGGAGAAACAGTTGCGGGGCGGGACGAACGACCAGCGTCTCATGTTTTTCTTGTCCCGCGGGTTCCAGCTGGCAATGTGACTCAGAACAAGCAAGGTTTTTTTTTCTTCTTCTTTTGCCTTGGTCGAGCGACAACAAGACCAATATGCTTTGGATGACGAAGAAATGGCTGGGCACTTGCGAGAATTCTATATCCTACAGCTCTAGTCATAATGAGAAAGTAAAAAAGCTCGAGCAGAGAAGCTGATGGAATTCCCTAGTCTGTCATAGCTCATGGCAGCCTTGTGACGTGTTCGTCGCAGAGACGTCGGCTGGCAAAACCAATGTGGGTAAATCCAGCTGCTGCCCCCTCCCCCCAGCTGTCACAGTTGACAAGCCAAGTTATAGCCCACCTAGTCCTGGCTAGGTTTCATACCCAACCTTCTTTCCGCGCAGCCTGTTGCTGTTGCCATCCCAGCATGTCGCCGCCGCATGCTTCCTCGTGAAAGAAGGATGGCTGGGAGTGGAGGAAAGTGCAACTATGGGGTAATTACACGTCGTCCATCATCATCACTGCCGTCCGGCTTCAGTGGGCTCTACAGTGGACTGCCAGCGGGTTGGCTCGAGTACGCCGCAGCAGAGGAGCCTCAGTGGGCTGCTGGTGGGTCTGTTACATATCCGAGACACCGGGTTCCTGGCAACACCCCTGCAACAGATCCTGGTAGCTCGATCCTGAAACCTGGCACCTGGCCAATGGATGAGGCCTGTGAGTGCCATCTATTCCCAAAGAGGCCTGACGGCTGCCGAAAGATGTACCAGCTTCCCGCGCCGCCCCCTGTGGCCCCACGCAGGTGAGCTGTCAGCCAACCATAGGCCACTGGTCGAACCAGCTCAAGTCAATCTCAAACACACTCGATCCCGCCAAACCGACGGTACCACTCCCACCACCAAACGGCGCACTTCGCCCTCAGGGCTAGGCCAAGCTACACCCAAGAGCGTGCGACAGCAAGCGTCCGGATTTCCGTCAGGCGCAAGGCTTGAGGCGTCAGGCGTCAGGCCATGGCCAGACAGACAGCTCATCGTTCCCTGGGAACCAGCAATCTAGCCCCCAGTCGCCCTATTCCAAGGCCCATCACTTGACCCGAGTTATACCCTCCATCCCCGTCGTGAGCGTCACCGGTTTGGGTAATCGGTGGCTTGCTCAGCATGTTTCGTTTCCCGATTCCGGTCGCCGTTCCCACGACGGTCGAGAATTGTCGACGTGGCGGTGATGTGTCTCTTTGCAGCTCCCTCTTTAGCTGGGGCCAGCCACACATGTAATCCACCTCCAATACCACTGTCACCGTCTTGTCCAATCCCTCTCATCTTAGGTCTACTCTACTGGACTTGCTGCTGCGATGACAGCTGGCGTTGCTTCTTTTCGTTGCCGCCGCCATACACCATAGACAGACCTGAAGCAGCGGGTCAGCGTGCACATATTTTTTTTCTTTTGTTTTTTTTTTCAAGCAAACCATGGCGAATTCATCGGCCGACATGCGGTACCGTTGCACGATGCTGTCATCTCTACCATCGATCGATGATAATCGCCCGTCGCCGGCTGCCGCCACATCTCCATTCATCCCGCCACTCGTAGCCTCGATAATTCGCCATCCGACTGACGTCGGGTATGGGTGCGGCTTACACACAGGCACGGATCCGTCCTCCATCCCATCCGTTTTGGCACCGCCTGTGCTTCTCCTCCCCCCTCCCGAGCGACAACCAGGCAGCCTGTCTATCTATCGCCGTGCGGGGAATCCCATTTCTTTGACACTTGGGTGCATCCTGGGCTAATTCCAATCTTTTTTTATTTCCCCGAGCGAGCAGCAATCCGAAAACAGCACACAGGCCCGGAATTTCGAGCACCCTGTCATCGTGGTTCCTGAAATCTGTGTGCGGCGTTGGTACAATTGGGGGGGCATAATTGGGCTTTTTTGGGCGGGAGGGGGATAGGCTTCGGCGTCGTGAGGTTAGCTGTTTCGAATGTTGTGAAAAATAGCAACAGCTTATATAGCTCCACCCCAATTGTCTGTCCAGTACCTGGGGTCAAGGTCGGAGAGTGTGCTGGGGGGAGTGAGTGGGTGTCTATTTCAAGCCTCTCGGGGGGGAGTCTGCCGAGTCGGATTGGGATGAGGCGTCAAGCTGAGGCGTCGAGCCACTGCCAGAAGTTGAGGGGTGTCACGGCGTCGCGCCACAGGCGTAGGCGTGGCCCCATCAAACTGGCTCCACGATGGTCGGAGGTTTTGTCAACCCCAGACGAGTCTAACGTGTCCTGGCACGGCCATGTTCCTCTCCCAACTCGACTCACTCACCCGCCCGCCCACTCGTGGTCGGCCGTTGCGCTTGTTTCTTCAGCGCCGCCCGGGTGAGACAAGCCACCATCTTCCGCCGGCTCTGTCGTGCAGCCCGACTGGGCGGTGCACAGGCCCGATCGAACCCCTAGCGATGTCCTCACTCCCACCATCTCGCTCTGGCACTCGCACTCCCCCAACGTGCGCCTATCTCGTCTGCGCCGCTTTCACGTCGTCTCGGCGTTCGTCTGAGATCCCAGGCCCTCCGTACTCTAATTTCCATGGTCCGTCCGCCTGATATTTTTGGGTTGACATCGATTGAGACTTGACGACATGGACAACGTCCGGCAAGACCGCCACCCTTCTCCACCGCCGCCGAGTGCGTCTAGAGGTCCTCGCTCCCCCTCTGGCAACGAGAGCATACGCACAACGGTATGGTTGCTCGAGAGCATGTGTGATTCCAAGAGCATCTAGTGCAGTGCCGGCCAGCCTTGTCGCCCCGTCACCTTATCCCTGGCCCCAGGGCCTCGTCTGACCCTGGTCCTGGTCCCCGACTCCCCTGCTCCATAGTCCACCTCATCGACGAACACACTCGCAACTGGTGACCCAGTGCACCCTAGACCTGCGACTCCTCTATTCCCTAGTTCACAGATCGGTCAGTGTCTGAGCATTCGGCCCAGCCCCTCCCGCACTTTCAAACCTGTCCCCTGGTGCCGTCCCTAGGTTACGGAGCCTGGCTTCCTCCCCATGGATGATGCCTCTAGTCCTCAATACACGTCTGCTTTTATACCTCCAGGTTCCGGCTCCGCCCCTCCCATGGTCTCTCTTCTACTTCCTGCTTTCGCGCGACTTCACCCGCACACCCTCATTACTTGAATCTTCCATTGATAGTCACTCCTTTGCCCAGTCATTTTGGCACTCACTTGCATCTTGCATACCGCCTCCCGTATAATAACTCTCGCGAGCTGGCTCTCATCCTCCCCCTCCCCCACAGTACAATCCGCCTCTCGCCTGTCTGCTCCCTACCGATACTCTCGCCTGCGTGTGTCGCCACAGACCAACTCCTCGCTCTCATTTACAGCCGGGTCGCTCTCTCCCACGCTCTCCCCCCACAGCTCTCTCAGCTTCGCCGTTTTTTTCTTTTGCTGTCTTCAGGGCGAATAACCCCATAGACCCCTGCTCGCTACACCCCGACGAGGAAAGGAAAAAAATCAACGCGTTCCTTTTGTCCAACCCTTTCCAGCGCATGTTGGTTGTCCGGAAATTATTCCCACATCCGAGTTGGCCACTGCGGCCTTAGTTGACCAGGTAAGTCTGAGATGGCCCGCGGCACTCCCGAAGATCCAGATACGATGGGTGGACCTGGCTGGCGTCCTCCACCCTAGCTTCTACACCCGGACTCTCTCTCCATTGCAGAATCATGCTGACACGCACCTGGCCCTTGTTAGATCTCTTCTTGCCAATAATATTAGACTTAACCCTCGCCCGCCCTGCGCGTCGGCCTTGCAGTTATGAACACTGAACACCCCCAGCTGTAGGACACCCTCTCTCTCATCAACCGACTCCCTCGACTTACATGACATGAACACAGCCAGCAACAACAGCAACAACAAGAACAAGTACACACTCCAGTCTTTCACTTCAGCAGCCCATCCGGCCAATTCCAAGAACCACCAAGGTCGACTCCCGCCGTCAGCATGAACGGTGCCGAGTATCATGACTCCGAGGTAGTCGCCTCGGAGGTTGTTTGGTCTACACCCACCAGCCAGACCCGACCCCGGCCTGCCACCATCCACGCCGGCTTCACCTTCGTTACCAATGAGGACTTTTCGTCGGTTCCTTCTTGGGACACCTCTTCCATTTCACTCCAGCAGACTCCCAGTGACACCATGTCGCGCCCAATGTCGATGCATCAGGACTTCTGTCCCCCCACGTCGATCGAGAACGGTGAGACGCCTCGTCAAGACGTCTTTTATTACAAGACTAACAAGGAGCCAGCCTCGTGGATCGAGAAGCCATGTGAGGACCAGTTCGACTTCAACAACCTGGACCATGAGATGAGCATGGGAATCGGCCAAGCCTACACCTCTGACGATGCGATTCCTGTTCTGGATCTGCGATACCAGGAGCAGGGCGCCGAGGAAGAGCTCATGGCCATTGACGGCACCACCAAGCCTCGCCGCATGTCCGGTTCCTCCTTCTCCATGTCCACCTCTGGCGGTCTTTCGGACATGCCCTCTTACGAGGACTTTTCCACTGCCCTGTCAGAGGCGCAGTCTTTCACTTCTGACTACCCTCCCACCTCTAACCGCAACTCCATGATGTCGTCCACTCAGCTTTCTCCAGTCGCTTCTCCTCGCATCAGCGCCCAACAGACCCGCACAGACCTGGTGAGGACCCAGAGCCGCGGCCGAGGCGCATCGCCATCCCCGCGTCCCGGCGTCCGATCCGCTCCCTACAGCGTCGAGGGCCCTAGACTCAAGCGATGGTCCACCGGCACCTATGGCCAGATGAGCCGCAAGCCCGCTCCCTTCGTCTACCAGACTAACCACGAGATCTTCAACAACGTCCACCACGCCGCGGCTCACCAGCAACTCTGCTCTGGAAACTCGTCTCCCACCCCCACCTGCGCCAACCCTCTGCCTCTCAACTACGGCAACCTCCAGGCCGTCCAGCAGGCTCCTTTCATGCTCACCAGCACTCCCATGTTCCAGAGAAACGGCATGCTCCTGCCTTCGCAGCTACCTTCTCAGGTCCCCTCCCAGACCTGGCACCCCGAGGGAAACCACTTCGATGCGCCTGCGCCTCTCCTGTCCCATGGCCTCTTCCGAATGCTCCAGAGCAACGGCGACCCTCACTCTTTCCATGGACACTACACTGACCTGTCTGACCCACCTGACCTGTACGCCGCTCTCCAGGAGGAGCAGATTCCCCCTCCCCCTGAGGACATGAACCCTTCGGACCCTGACCTGATGCCCCGCGAGCAAGAGCTGCGCTTCGAGGGCGACTTGTACACTCCTCGCTGGGTGCGCGGACACGGCAACAAGCGTGAGGGCTGGTGCGGTATCTGCAAGCCTGGAAGGTGGTTGGTCCTCAAGAACTCGGCTTTCTGGTACGACAAGTCCTTCACCCACGGAATCAGCGCCGCGACTGGAAGCTCGTTCCAGGAGCCTCAGCAGAAGCGCCGCATGGATGGCAACCCAGATGTTTGGGAGGGCTTGTGTGGTAGCTGCAACGAATGGATCGCGCTAGTCAGCAGCAAGAAGAAGGGAACAACCTGGTTCAGACACGCATACAAGGTACGTGACTCACAATAGTTCACTTTAGTAAGTAGCACACGGGTCTAACAACAAACAGTGCCACACCCATCTCAAGATCAAGGACACGCCCAAGCGTCGCCGCGAGAGCAACAACACGAGGTCGATGACGACGCCTGTCATTGCGAAGCCCAAGAACGACTGCCAGCCTGCGACCCCGCAGATGGCCTCTTCCATGGTCGAAGCCGTCACACCCACGCCAGTCACCATGGCACAGATCACCTCGCACCCGCAGGCCCAGCACATGTTGACGGGTGTCGCACCCCAGATGGTCACCCTCGGCCCGGCACCACAGCTCATGACCGCCACTGAACCATTCCCGAACATGATCTAATCTTCTTTCTTCCCTGGTTGTTTATATCTTTTTTTCTCTACACTCTCTTGGTACAGTTTTGTTACGAACAGTATATCCCAGGCTACGAATGGCCTCGACACTCACTATGTTATGAAGGATGGACCAATACGGACATTGATACCAGGGTGGCATCACGGGAACTACCACCCCCCGACCCTTGATGGTACCTTTACTTCTTTCTGCTTCATGCTTTTTTTTTTTTTTTT
>JAHVYC010000067.1:263781-302228 GCA_020623665.1 Calonectria multiphialidica
CCCCTTCCCCCCTTCCCCCCCTCACCCCTTCCCATGGTCTTTGGCTGGGGAAAGTCATCGCCGTGAAGCAATCAGAGGCCACCATTTGCCGCGACCCCTCATCCGACGTGATAGATCACGGACATTTTATGACGTTTAGCCCACAATACACAAAATTGGTCAAAGAGAGCGTGCCCCCTTCCCCTTCCCCTCGAGGAGCCTTTGGAACCGTGGTTTCGAGTAGAGGGCCTGGTTCGTCCATAACCTCGGGTGTGATAATCTTAGCACACGTGTGCCTGAACCAACCCCAGATTATACCGACGTGAGGCCTAGCTACATGTGCCTGAGCGACTTGGTGGGCAACCTCGCTCGGTAGTTTAAGCTCGACAACAGACGACGAGGCTATCGATATGAACCGCCACTTGACGAACTGGTAACGTTAGTGTACCGGAGCTTTCATGCCGCCAAGGTTGGCACCGATAGTGCCTAGCTCGGTTAGCCCTTTTTTTTTATTTTTTTTATACAGCCTTGGTTATAGGATCGACAGTAAGATGTCCAGCAAGTGGTCCCTGTGAGAGCTCGGATAGCGTGTTTGCCAGTCCGGTCACGTTTATGCTGTTCGGCTGGCACTCTGGAAGCTAGAAGAAGCAAGGAAGAGTTGCATTGAACGGGGCCTTCCAGCTCGGGCGACGATATGACCTTGTCCTATCGACGGACCCTGACTAGCCCTGGCCGAGGCGGAAACAAAGCCCAGAAGCCGGCCTCTGCACACGTAGCTATATTGAAGCATGCAAGTAATATCAAACGCGGATTAAGGACCCGCGCCCGACCTTGAGGGGATCTCGTCGGAACGACTGACGGGATTCCGGGACGACCGCGCCGTGAACAGTGCTTTTTGCCAACTTTTAAATGCCTCGTGGTGGGATGGTAGACTCTATGACTCAACGATATCAGAGTTTATAATGTCCCCATTCAAATATGGAATGGTTGAGGAGCAGGTCGGCATGCGCGATGAAGTCTAGCGCGCGTCGTGGCACAGAGCCTAGTAGCGAAAGAAAAAAAAAACTATGAGCATGGTTTGCATTGCGTGTTCAAGGTCGGATATATGCTCTGTCCCCGGATCTGGAGAATGTAGCTGTAAACACCGATGAAGTGGGTATGCGTTCCCATTGTTCATGCCCCAGTCCCAGAGTTTTTCTAGCGTGAGGTTATCAGATCAAGCTTTGTAAACTGAAAGAGAAAGCGAGAAAGACACAAACAAAAAAAAAAAAAAAAAAGCTTCCAGAGCCAATTGATCAGTGGTGACAAAATCTGGGGATTTTTGCCGATCTCCGATGCTAGAATCGGCACTTCCCGCAAGCCACCGAGGCCGAAGCGATCCTTACTGAAGCGAGAGCGAAGCCGAATAGGCCTCAACCTCAGCCACACGTGCCAAGCTGCCGGAACTTGCTGCGCCAGTAATGTAAGGCGTTTTTTTTTTTTGTTGTTTCTCACATTCCGCAGAATGGCGCAGAGCGGGCTGTCCTCCACCACTGAAACAAAATCTTAGATTTCTCTGGGCCGGCGGCCCAGAAACGCTGTCTCGGAGGTTAAAGGGTCAGTGGCTCAGGGGTTTATTGGAACGTGACCTTGGATATGTCTTTTTTGTCTCTCTACGGAGCGTGTGCGCGATGCGACAATAGATGGCCGTGACTAATAGCGTGGGATTTCCCCGTCCCGCTTGATAAGGCACAAAGAGGGACATAAAAAAAGGGGGGCCAAAATGATTTGACGAAGGGGGAGTTGACAATGGGTGATAGACCATCCATCGGTGACAGTAAACGGCACCCATGACATATAACGGTAGGTGACATTTGCTCCGTTTGAGAGTTGCCCTCAACTCCCCGGCTTGGTTGGTTCTCGGCTCACGCTGGCGAATGCAGGGGGCAGCGTCAGGAGGGCGATGAATGGCCGGGCTGGGCTGCGGAATCGCAGAACAAGCGAACCAAGAGAATCTGATACGGAAAAAGAAGGTAGCAGGCGCCTATCGCCTGATGCTCGTCCCTATCGCGTCGTAACTCCGCGTTTCAGCGAACTCATGGCAAAGTTGAATGCCGTGACTAAGGTTTATCTAATACAGCTCTCTCACTCAAATGCTGCCACTTTCCCTTAACCCCCGTAGAGTTGGGCCGCTTTTGGACTCGGGTGCCGCATTCCTATTGTCTGTCTTTGTTCCCTCCCCCCCTCCCTCCCCGCATGTGTGATTGCAAGTGTCATCGGACGACTTGGTTGGCTTTGTAATTTCTTTGTCTCTGGGACTAACAAACCCTGAGCGAGGTTGGATGACGGGCGCCACCTTTCACCAATTTCGTCATGGTCAGTCAGATTGGGCCTAGTCCCCTTGCCGCCTTTCTGGCTCCCCTCGTCGATTTTTATGCAATCCTTATGCACGATTTACGGTGTTGAAACGGTATGCAAAAACGGAAAGTGTCACTCTTTCGTGTGTAGCCGTTGAAACGGAGAGCGAAACTATCGTACTTGTTCGAGGTATAGGTGAGAGACTAGCTTGAGATTGAGCGGAGGAACATGAGGCTTTATTGCCAGACAGCACAAAGACAAAGTGAGCACATCATTTATCTTGCCATGTTCCATATTGTGAGACACATTTGCGTCTTGTCTTCCAGACTCAGCCACTCGTTGTAAAGGAGATTGTTTACTTGCCTTTGTCATTCACTACACATGCTGTGGTTCTTTGTGTAGGTGTCGCTTGCAAATTATGTCCAGTTGGTACAACAGTTGGTCAGTACATTCGACATTCCCAGTCATCTCCTTCATGGTCACTGTTGGTCTCTCAGTGATTCTCCTCTTTAATGAGGAAACCTTCGAGATGCGGTCCTATTGCGTAAACATATAAGACAAGAACTAGTGCTACTTATGCGTCGCTCTTCACGGATGCTCGATATCCGATTGCTCCATGATTCACCCTTGAGCGATTGGGAAAGGGCTGGCCTCCATTGAGTCAGATGGTCCGCGATGATGTAGCTGAAATCTGAGATGGATCAACATAGAGCTAGACTTGACCAACAGTTTGACTTGAATTCAATGTCCTGTTTTATAGTCGCGTTTCTGCAATCTAAAGGTTGCATCCGGAGTCTTATCATTCGAATAGTCGCTGACAGCATAGCGAATTGGCCCGCGTTTCCGAAGTTCAGCCTCCAACTCTGCATTTGAATATGTGCCCGTGTTCTCGCCCAGTTCGCGCTTTAGACTGTCGGCCAGATCAAGCGTGCTTCTTATTACGCCACCCCCGTAACGCTGCCATTGAAGCAGCCTGCTGTGAAGATTGGCATCCAACCACACAGCCCAACACCCGATGATCCAAACCAGTTCGAGGCATACACCTATCAGAACCAGTTTATTAGAAAATCCCCAGCTGTACCCTACATTGCTGAGGCACTGGGTGTGGCTAGACGAATACCAATCATAGGATATCGGGACGCCTTTGTAGCAAACGCAGTTTCCCAAAGCCGTGAAAAATCCTGAATGGTCTTCGCAGCCTTTCCCAACATCCAAAAAAGGCGGTTCTAGATCATAAGATTTATTTTTATACCAAAAAGTAGAATTATACGGGATAATTCCTTTCCCCGACATTTCCGAGTCCGCCAAATTAAAAGTCGTGTGGTAGGCCCCGGTTGGTGAGGAGTCCAAGTCTGGATGCACAAGATTGAGGGTTTCTTCACGCTGACCGTCGCCATAGTATTGCCAGCCAGAAAGCTTTTTCGGAAGGCCTGAGGGGGGCGATTTTGGTTTAAGCGATTCTGATGTGATGGGTTTAAAGTTATCGGCGGCATTCTTGTAGGTTGCGTCATCAAGCATGTTGTAGCTATTCTCGAGCGGATTCCAAGGCAGTTCTGTGTCGTAAAAGGAAGACGAAGCTCCGGTCCAATTTAGGTAAAATAAAACATCTTGTGCGGATTTGGCATCTAAACTAGTGAGCCTCCTGCTATGTTTCGATAGTGGTTGGTGCAACTTACATGCATAGGCGTTCAAAAACCCCTCAGAATGATTGTGGTGGGTGAAGTCTTGTTTTTGGGCGATTGAATCAAACACCTGGGTCTTCTTGCCACTTGATGAAAGGATATGTGTTGATCCTTCGATTTCCGTAAAGTCAGGCCCAATTTCAACAATGTCGTTCTTCAAACCTAGTCTCTCGCCATCTATCGACCAGCAGAGCGATAAATCTTCGGTTTCTAGTTCAGACAGAGTCCCATCAGGCATCTCGTATACCTTGTGCCTTGGGGAAAGATAGGCAGTGGCAAGGCCCCAAAACGCAGGGAAAAGAAGGATGTAGGAGATGGCGTACAAGAGCCACAGGGAAATCATAATGACTCTCCATCTCGGTCGCCTCGCAACCATTTTGCATAGTTCCCATAAACTGAAAAATGAGATTGTAGAGAAGGAGAGCTCAATGTAGTAGTTGTATGGTATGGCCGAGAGCTCCATTATTCTGACAAGTGCGTCGGCAGCGACATATGTGCATAAGAGCCAACCATGGAGAAGCCGACCTCCTTGCCCCACGACAAGATTCCAAGCAAACTCGATCAATTTTACTTGTGCAAGAGAAAGATTGCCGCCTAGCTTCAAATCGATGGCGAATGTTCTCTCTTCGTCGCACATGTAGGCAGAGACCTCGGGTTTCCCAACTACCAACATCACCCCCGTCATGACAAAATACACACAGAATCCAGCTACCCATATGATGGCGACAGTTGCTGGTAGTGATTGCTGCTTTAACAGACGTGAACGAGGCTTTTTCGAAAGATATTTTGGGGGTAGATGATTGACTGGTGCCCCGCAATCTGGCTCAGGGTTCTCGAACCGATTGAGGGTGTCGGCTGGTGAGATAAGGTGCTGAGACGCTCCAGAATCCAAAATAGCGTCCGGCACTTCAGCAGTTCGATCGCCGCTCTGGTCGTCAGTCTCCGCGTTGACGCCAGTGACGGGATGGTGGTCCGCCATGACTGTCGAGGTGGGCGACCTGGGGCTCAAAATTTGACAGGACAAAAATCTTCAAGTCGCAACAGCATTTGTGTTTTGTAAGTAAATAAGAGGATGGAAATATGAAAAGGCAATGTTGGGGTATGGGAGCCTACTTGTGGCTTAATGAAGCACAGCCATTGACATGGCAGTGCTGTGCTTACTAGTGACATCATTCTTGTCGCATTTCTGCACACCTTCCATTCACCTCGGCCAGGCGCCTCAGCATGGCAATGTCAAGACAGGGATATTGATGTTTGCAAGGTTTCTGGTGGATCCTAATTGCCATAAATCTTTTCAGCTTACGGTTATTAACTGGACTCAGCTGAACAGTTGCTTTGCTGTCAGTTTAGCTTATGTCAAGTTGGTTGGTTTATGGATCCACAGCACGGCGTCTGAAGCAGTCCTACGAACTGAAGCAGCCAATCGCAACGCCTTGCCCAGCCACATCTCTACTGAACCCTTGTTACAATTACAGAAATTGAAAATATTGACAGGCTGTGACCTAGATTGAACGCCTTTCTCATTATACTCGCACAGGGCGCAAGCATTGAGGTAACTAATGGCAAATCATGGTATTTAGCGGTATGCTTTATCTGACAATCCTGGTCAACTTGAGGAATAAATGTGTCAGTAGTGATTAACTTGATAATACATAGCTAGATTATAATAGGAACATCTTAATTGTTACTGGTTTTGTTGTCTGCATTTGACTGGCTGAGGTAGGTGGCGAGCTTTCCAAACACTACTGAGGCTGTCGAAAAATCAGATATCCAACAGCAACAGCCCAAAATTAACTTGTAAATGATGTTAAACAATTTGAATTGCCTACTGGACACATTGCGTGAAGATGATGAGAGCTATGAGATGTGTGGTGAAAGTTATTTGCGCTCGCGGATGGTAAAGCTTTTAAACAGATCAGTCCATGTGGGAACCCCAAACAACAGTTCCTTTTTTTTTGTTGGTGACTGAGAACATCAAAATGTTTTATTATAAAGGTCAGGTACTAAGAAATCTACTTAACCTTCCAGCTAAGGGAATTCTCTCGGGTCACTTGAGAGAGAAGGCGATTACAGATTCAACCGAGACCGATCACAGCTTCTGCATTGTATTTCGTACTGAGCATCAAACCCATCACCTGTTTTGACAATGTAGGGCGCGTACTCTGCACGATCACTACAACCCTCACAATGGAACCCACTCATGCTGATTTGCTCAATGCAGTCTTCGATGCGTTGGATCAAACGCTTTGAGCCGTCAACCTCGACGGCACTAGCAGCCAATATCTGGCGCACCATTGCGGGGTTATTAATCAGTTGGCCAAACCCATCAAGCTCAATGAGCTCCGTAATATGCTCAAAGGCAATTTTAGCAATCATGCTAACAAACGGGCCGTCGTTGGCTGTAGCCAAACCTTGAGCTGCAACGTCAATGAACGTTTTGGCTGACCAGGGTTTGGCGAGCATGGGCTGGATGTTTTTCGTAGCGAGCTTCTGGAGGGCTGGGACATGATAGTAGTCGGCGATTTCGAAAACGGAGAGATGCTTGGCGATGGCTGACACTCTTATTTTATCAAAGGTGACTGCGATGTTGGTCAGGTTTGTTCAGGCGGCGTAGAAGATCAGATGGATGGGAAGGCATACGAGGGGGAGGGGAGAGAGTCCTCAGGCGCTTGGCGGCACGGGTTGCACCTGAGGTGGTGACATTGTACTTTTGCGTGTAGAAATAATCGACCATGCGCTGAACTGCGTCTAGAGGGAAGGATTCGTCGACTTTGAGGATACCGGTGGCACCCTCGTCAAAAGCTCTTTTCTTGAAGGCTGCTGCGATTACGGGAGACTGCGGGCATACGATGGCCCTGTGGAGAGCAAAAGTGACATCACCATTCTGAAGCTTCATGTCGCTGTAGTCTCCAGACTGGAGCAGTTTGAGGTTCATGGCGAGGTAATCGCCCGAGAGTGTCGCCATGTTGAATAATGTCGCTATCGAACAGAGAGAAACAAGGGAAAATTAGGGGCATTGGTCAACAGTAACATGGAAGAGTGAAAGGAAGAAGAGGGAAGAAAGAAAATAGAGGAAAAGTGAGAGATGTTGGCGCAAGTTGTCGGCTGCCCGGCAGGTGGAGGCCGGGTGTGTCGCACCCAGCAGACAACTCTTCTCAGAAAATAATTGGACAATGGTTTTGCCCTGGCTAATAGCGTACAGCCCTCAAGTAGTGGTGCCATAGTAAACAAGCAGTATTATTATTGATAAAAGTCAGAGGCCAATTTTTATCTGTCTCTCACGACTTGAAATTGTGGTTTCGAAGAAAATTTGCAAATATCTAGCTTCTGTGCCAACTCCTACTGCTTTCTCCTTGTATAGTTGGTCAATCATGAGTTTTTGAACAGCCTCCTAGACCTGCTGACTCCGCGATACATTGATTTAAAGATTAAGCCCGACATTAATCCACGCGACTCTTGCACCAACATCTGCGTGGTCTGCCACTGTCCCAGCACAGATAAGAGGAACGCCGTACTCGAGAGCTTGCACAACACCCCCTAAACCACCATTGGCAATCAACATGTTGCAGTGGGGCAATAGCATGTTGTATGGGACCCAGGCCGAAGCGTACACATGCAGGCGGTTCGTGTCGACAGAGGGCTGTTGCAGGTGTGACTGCACCAGCTCAGCGTGAGGAGGCGCCACTATCAAGTAAATGTCCACTTCAAATTGATCGGAAGAACTATTCAGTGCCTCTATCACGAGGATGATAAGTTTGACGGGATCAGTAACGAGAGTTCCCTGCGTAAGCCCGATGATGATTCGCGATTTACTGGTTTGCGCTGTCACATCGGCCCACCATGCAGGCGGATCTTGCCATTCGGTCCCTGTCTACCCTCAGTGTAACACTTCAAATATAAAGATTTTCATAGAAGTAAATGGCCAGTATATAAAAATATTCAGTTAATGTTTTCAACAGCACCGGCCTGCATTTGAATTGCTCGCGCTAACATGGTGACGTTGTCGGCCGTGACATGCCCCGTTAGTACAGAGATAAACATTGACCATTATTCTGGTATAATTGACTGGAGAAGCAAGTTCTGATAGCATTTTTGATATCTACTTCAAATTGCCAGCTCGAAAGCACTGGTGGATCATTTTCTGGGTTACATCACTGAATTTGAAGGAACATAGTATGCGTAAATTGAGAGTGTAAAAGATTTGTCTTATTTCAATTTCCATCAAGTTTCCACCTGCGCGGTCACTCAATGGATAAAATAAAAACTAATATATACGATAGAATTAAGTGGCAGTGATGCCCGTCTCATACGAGAACCAGAATCCGCCGTCGCCGCCGAGGACCCCCGTCCCCGACCGGCAAATAGAAATCATTAAGCGTCTTTTCCTTTAATCCAGAAAATTCATCGCACCAAAGCGTGCGACGCCTTCGTCCAGTCTCAAGCGCGAGTCTTGCGAGTCGCACCCCCGGGAGAAGGATTTCATCAAGTCATGATAAGGAGCGTGATGTCGTGTGCCTGGTTCGGCGCGTGCGCCGGCTGAAGAAGCCCGGCGTTGGCATTAAAACCCGTCCCTTTTCTTGAACGGCCATTTCCCCCCAAAATTGAAGATGTATAGAATCTGATGTGGGCGAAAGGAATGGAAAAAGAAAAAAAAATTGAAAAAAAGTGCCCATTTGTTTACAGGAGCGCAAGGGCACCTACAATACCAGCCATCAAAGCGAAGACCGGTGAGTTGACGGCAGCAGCGCCAGTAACCACCGAAGGGGCCGGTGTGGTGGCAGCAGCACTAGCAGTGGTAACGACCTCGGTCTGGGGGACCTTGACGGTCGTCTGGGGGATGATGGTCTGGACGACGGTGCCTCCACCAACGGTGATGAGGACCTTGCTGTACTCAGTGTGCACTTGGTACTCGTCGGCAGTCTTGTAGATGGTCTTGTATGCATTAAGAGTGGTCTTGTATGTCTTGACGATGTACTGGGTGGAAGTGTGGACGAGGGTGACCTCCTTTCCGCTGATGGTCTGGGTCTCAGTGACGGGGCAGAGGCTGGTCTGGGTGATGTAGGCCACCTCGGTTTGGTACAGGGTGACGTCGGGCTGCTTGACGTGGTCGTAGATGGTGGTCTTGACGGCCTCCTTGACGACCGATGTTGTTGTGTAGACCAGGGTGGTCTCCTTGCCTTCGATCGTCTTCGTGACGGTGACAGGGCAGACAGTTGTGTAGGTCGTGTAGTCGACCTCTTGCTCGGTCTTGGTAGCACCAGGAAGAGTGACTTCTTCGTAGGCAGTGCTCTTGACAGCCTCAACTACTGTGGAGGTCGTAGTGTAAACGACAGTCGTCTCCTTGCCCTCAACAGTCTTGGTCTCAGTCACCGGGCAGACTGTCGTGTAGGTTGTGTAATCGACCTCTTGCTCAGTCTTGGTAGCGCCGGGAAGGGTAACGTGCTCATAAGCAGTGCTCTTAACAGCCTCAACCACTGTGGAGGTTGTGGTGTAAACTACGGTCGTCTCCTCGCCCTCGACGGTCTTTGTGACGGTGACGGGGCAGACCGTTGTGTAGGTTGTGTAGTCGACCTCCTGCTCGGTCTTGGTAGCACCAGGAAGGGTAACGTGCTCATAATCGGTGCTCTTGACTTCCTCAACCACTGTAGAGGTAGTGGTGTAAGTGACAGTTGTAGGCTTACCCTCAACGGTCTTGGTCTCAGTCACTGGGCAGACTGTTGTGTAAGTGGTGTAGTCAACCTCTTGCTCAGTCTTGGTGGCCCCAGGAAGAGTAGTCTTCTCATACACAGTGGTGTGGATGGCCTCAGTAACTGTGGAAGTCGTGGTATAAGTGACGGTAGTTTCCTTTCCACCGTAGGTCTTAGTTTCAGTCACAGGGCAGACTGTGGTGTAAGTGGTGTAGTCCGTCTCGGTAACGTATTGGGTCTTCTCTCCATGGCCGTAGTCATCTCCGCCACCGCCACCTCTGGGGTAGAGCGGGTTGGCCAGAGCCGAAGTGCCTAGAAGCAGCAAGGAGGTAGTAAAACGCATGGTGAATGGGGTGACTGATGTCTCAGCGAAGGTTGGGGTAACGATAACAGGTATTGAACAAGCGACAGGATGGATGTGGATAAGCGAAGGACTTAAGTAACCTGAACGAATGAGTTACTCAAGAGCAGAGGAAATTTGGGAGCAACCACGATGAAGAGGTTGGGAGAATGTAGAGATGAAGAGCAGTACATCAAAGCCGTGAGGAGGTTGGGTGGTGTGCTTATATCTACAACCTCTTGAGCAGGACTTCCTGGGGAGAGGCGGACGTAACGTGCCAGGCCATGGCATATCGATGCCAGTCCAACAGAGAGCTCTCATCCCATCTCCACCTTCGGTTGCATTAGCCCAGTGGATGGCTGCAGCCAGAAGCAACAAGGACAGGGGGGACTGTGCCAAGCTGTGATACGGCAGAGACAACTTGAAGCTTATTCGAAGAAGTTGAGTGAAGTGGCTGGAGCTTGCTGGGACAACAGCGTAGTGCATGGGAGGATGCGGTGGTGCTTAGCGGGGAGAGGCTAGACGAATGATGATACGGCCCGGCTCCAATTCAGCCGGGTTGCTCTGGAGGTCGGGACTGGAGGTGATGTCAGTATCATGCATGAGGTGGTCACCAGCTTAGTTCTAGGCATAGGCTGAGGCTGGGGATGGTGCAGCTTGACGAGCAAGGTTTTTGGCGCTTCTTCCTGGGTCCGCGGGCTTACAGTGACAGGGCAGACACGTTGGGCTCCATGAAGCTCCCTCCATACCATCCTCGACTCGGCTAAGAGGAGGGTCGAGAGAAGATGTAAGGCTTAAGACTAGCAAAACTTTACGAGCCCATGTATTCGACGGTGCTCTGGAATTGTGGAAATAACAGGACAGCGGCATGGTTGAGGGTTGAGACACGGGTCAGCCGCCATGTGCTTTGTTCTCTCGAGCGATATCTACTGATGCATTCTGATGACATGATTGGATGAGGGGCAAAAATAAGAGGCGGCTCGGGCTCGACGCCCAGGCACGCCTGCCAAGGCAAAAGAAAATACGAGGAAACACCACCACTAGGTTGAACTAGCACCCGTCCAAGATGGTGGGCTAGAACTGCTGGGTTGTGGTTCAGAAAAGATCAGCAAGCCCTAGTGACCCTGGCAAGCAGAGAGAGCAAGTGAGAACAAAACCGGAACTGGCCGCAGCCGAACCCACAGGAGCTGATCAATGACGGATGACGGATGACGAGTGAGTGGTTTGTTTTTGATGGGGGCTTGCAAGTGACTCGATCAACCCGGGCAGCCCAAGTTGCACCAGGCATGCAGCATCAATCACTAACCCCAGTATTGTACCGTTCGAGTCGGAAGTCGATGAGTGACGATTGCGGGAGCCCAGTACACTGAGAGCAGAGCTACGTGGGCGAGGAGTCCGACGCCACAGGTCTGCAAAACAAAGGAGAGCGCATATAATTACCGGCCTTTGATGATACCATTGCATGGCAGAGGTGTATCCGGTCTATGCCTTAGTAGAGAGGGTTCGGTTACCATCGTTAGCCAGCAAGCCAACGCTCGAACATCGAGATGGCCTTGGCTAGTCTTGCCGGGGGCATCCTGCTCGCTGTCGCTCTCCCGACCGGGGTCGCCATCCATGGTAAGCAGCCAATTGACCAACGATGACTGAGTCAAAGTGAACAAAAAGCCATGCTCGTCGTCCGGTGTAGGTGCTGCCAGCAAGAAGACATGGACCATTGTTTCGGGGGTGTGGGGCTCAGATGCAGAGCCATGTAGGAACGGAGCCCAGGGCGTAGATCCCCGTTGCGACCTCTGAGCAGACGAGACTTGGCACGGCTCAATCGGCCGATGAGGTGAGCAGCTCCTCCGGTGGCGGTCAGGGTCGGGCTCTCAGAGGCTGGGCCAACAGTGTAAGCTCAAGCTTGTTTCCCAAGAGCTACCGCAAGACATGTAGAGGTGCGCTGCAGCGTTGCAGATTAGCTTCGTGGCTTGGGGGCAGAACTCTGTCTTGCTTTTTTAACGGAGATAAACGTGTGGTGGGCGTCAACTGCCACAGCATGCTTGTTGTGATCAAGCCTGGGGTCAGTATGACGAGAGGTACGAGATGGCGTTTGATACGGCCAATCAGCAGACGAAGCCGCAGAGCATCGCGCTGGCGAACATTGTCTTAGCCCTGCTTTACTACTTTACTGTACCACGGCATGTATGTATGCAGCCACCACGCGCGAGTGTGCGTCTATGCTTATGCCTGGCCGGAAGCCTGATTTCTGAACCCGGTGCGACGAGGTTGCTCAGGGTATCCCGGGGTGGAGGTTATCGTTGAACAAGCCCGTGTAAGCCGGGACGGACCAGAGAAGGCCCGAGGGCCAACCGTGAGGCCACTTTACCGTGACAGCATGACAGCAAGGCTGTGAGAGCAGAGCTGTGAGGACAAAGCTGTGAAGGCAAAAAAGATCATGGCAGCTGCCTCAACGGGAAAAGGCCGAACAGCTGGTGATAGGATGGGAGGCTGTGGTTCGAAAAGAAAGAAAAGAAGAATGGTTCGGCGCTTGAATACGAGAGAATGCTGCCTTGGAGGGTGGCAGCTAGGCATTGGCTTTTTGCTAGGGTCGTGGCACAAAAGCGGGATGGATCACAGTGTATGGATCATAATGGCCATGGTAATGGGCCGGGGAATCAGCACGCATCACGCATCAGTCGCCAACGGGTGATGCGACCCCTGCGCGAGGCCTCGATGGCACAAGAGTGCTCTGGAGCGGCACAGAGGCAGGTGACTTGGCCGTGGCTCGTATCTCGCGGCGCTGGATAGAGACGCATGCGTACCTGGTCGCCCGAGCAGCCAACTTGCATATTACGGGCTCTCGGCTACCTGATGCTGTGGAGTGGTGGGTGGCATCGGAGCTGCAAAATGGTGGGATGCGATGCGATGGGACGAGAGGGGCGCTGTAGTTGGATGCAGTCGGATGCTGAAGTGGGTGAGGTGCATTGGTTGCCTTGGGGAACATCCATCATGACATCAACGCCAGCACCAGCGAGCACCAGCGAGCCCCAGCCAAGCCCACCCGCCGGATCGACCGACGGGGGCCCTATCCCAAGCGAAGCAGCTTTAGCGAGGCGGCTTTTGGGAGGCGGCTTTTGCGAGACGAGATCAAGCAGCCGCCCGCCTGCGCCTGGAGGCCTGGTGTCGGGTACCGGCGATCAGCAGCAGGAACAAGCACTGGTCTATGCTTCCCGGAGGAGCAACAACGAAAAAGAAAGAAAAAAGGTCCCGCCCAGAGACAGCAGAGTGTTGTCATTGACTTTCTTATCGTCCCCCGCATCCCGCTTTAGCAAGGATCCAGGCCAGCCGGTTACCCACAGCACAGGCCAAGCACTGATGAGGTTGCCAACTGCTAACGTGATTGCGTCAAGCGAGGAGAGGCCGTCAGCCACAAGAAAGCCCTCTGGAAAGCCCTGCTGCAGGTGAGGCGATGCAATGACACCAAAAGAAATCATATGAGAGAAATAAAAAATAGAGAAGAAGAAAAAAAATATCAGAGCACACAGGTGCAGGACGGGACGAATGCGCGTCTGCATGTTCCAGGCATGTATGTAAGACACACCAAGTTGGGTTGGTCCCGAGTTGCTTGACCCGACGACTGGCAATCCCTGCGTTTGCTATCTGAGCTGAACTTTGAATTATTGAATTTGCCTTTCTTTTTATCCAGCCTCTCTCGTCTTGTTCCTGTCATCAAACGCCGTTGCTTATTCCTGGTCCCGTCCCGTGTCAAATGTCAATCACGATGACTGCCCGCCAGCACATCCATCAGAGCACGCCCTAAGCTGGCTCGGGCCTAGTGCCTCTCTTGCCACGCTCTGCCCCTGGGCGGGCGGCCCCAGTTTGGCTCCATGTTCCTTACAGCCCTAGCCCCGCGGCCGCCCAGGATTGTTGGGCTGCTTTACCGTGCTGTGTACTGTCTGTATGTACAGTGCCTGGCCGGGGCCGTGCATCTCCAAAATGTGCCGGACGCCACCTCACTGTGATCTAGTGGATCATACGCTGCACCACTTGCGTGTTGAGTTGTCGGCTTACCCTCAAGAGCGGAATTGCCGAGGCAAAAAAGGAAATTGTCTCGTTTGGTGATTGAGCATGCATTCCGGTCCTCCAGGATTTTACCTTGGAGTAATTCTCTCAAAAATTCTCGCTGCGTCTGTCGCCCGGGGATGTAGACCAAATGCCTCCCCCATCGGCATATACTGTCCACGATTCAATTAATGGCAGGCATTCTCATGTGACAGATGTCAGAACAAGCGACCGCCCATGGTTCAATATCCACATCAAGTTCCATTAATAGAACGTTCAATGGTACCGAATCCAAAGTAGACATCCCAGTACAGCTCATTGATCCGTTGCCTCCAACCTTTGTCGTTGTTGCGAGTCCAAAAGTGTACAAAGTGATTCCACAGCCCGATGAACTTACTAAAGCTGAAACCAGCTGAGATAGAAATTGATCTATACTATTGTCCTTGGGCTTTTCCCCGAATCTTGTGACGTGACCAACACCAATACATATGAGTGAGGAACACTCTCCATGTCAATAACTTACACGACCTGGGGTCCAACTCGAAAACGACACTCCCATTTCCATACGAATTTTTCATGTGCTCCAAACACTCTTGAAAGTCATCGTTAGAGTGCCTGCTGTAGAAGTAGACAGTACGAGATGCATGTCCATCTCGGAGACGGTCAGCACAGCAACGACTCAGTCCATTTTGGCCTCTTATTCCCCTGCGTACATGCATACTCTCGACACTATTCGGTGGTATATCTATCCGAAACGACTCTTTCTCATACATTTCCGCGTGCCATTAAAGAAATAAAATAGCAATGGGATTTCTGTGCAGAGCACGGTTAGCCCGGCACCATCCAACAGTAATTCATAGGAGGAATAGCACAAGTAGTTATCCATTACGTGGACAGTATGTCTTTTTATTCTTTTCATCTGTACTTCAAGGATGTTGAATGAAACTCCCATCTTGAAACGTTCATACAAAAGCAGAATTGCACATACCCTATACATGATCTGGCAAGTCATACGCTATACCTCAAAGGACAATCACTGGGTGTTAGAGCAGGGAATTTAGAACAGCCACATAATCTCTAAGTTCTAGTTATCGTATATATTATTCAACAATATATATGCTCCTACTCAAGCAGAGCTGTCTAAATATCACTGACCCTGCGCCATAGGGTAGAGCAACGAGGAAGAGAAAAGAAGGGGAAAATCAGGAAAGAGTGCTTCCTTATCCGAAACAAGCTCTCAACATGGTCGTTTTCAGGTGTGAAATTCATTGCAAAAGTAACATTATGTTTCCCAGGCAGAAGCAAGTTAACGAAGAAACCAGGACAAGAAGAAAAATAGTTGTGACCCGCGGAGTCTTTACTTTCAGCGCACATTTTTTTTCGAGGATTTCTTAGACTTCCAATGTTCATAATTACTAAAATGGGCTCTATCCCGTGGCTTCTTCCCCCATAGATCACAATTATCTGTGCACATAGAAGTATCCCTATGCCTAATAGGTGCACCCTGCATTCTGCAAGTTGGCTGGCTACTTCTTCTGGGCTTTATGAAGATATCTAGAATATACATCCCTTTAAATCACATATTTTAAGTTTCTATTGTTTGCGGGACTACATTGGATGCTGATCTGGATATTGGTTGGAGTTATATAGCATTGCGCGCAGCATCCATCCACGGTTGACATTCAAGTAACGCCTCCGATGGTTGTCATCTATCGTAGCTAAATGCCATTTTAGATGTCTATCTGATAGAATAATCATACACTAGGTGTATTTTTCGTTCCAGATTCTCCAATAAAAACACACCTCGCATATTATCAGCCGGTGATAGCAATGTTCGATCAATAGTTCAGACAACAGGTTCAAAAGATTAATGCATAATAATGTCCAAGCCATATATTTCATTTCTTAAAATAACCACGGAATTCATTGAGTTCAAACACATCCCACGACTTCCATGAGACTGCGCCAAAACGTGGTGATTAATGTGCAGATTTGCCGTTAAGTCGATAGTCCTGCAGGAAGTCATCAATCCATTGCGATTAGTAAATTTCTTTATTATATAAAAACCTATATACTGTACCATGATTAATTTTGGAGTTTTTTGTCTTCAGCAACTATTTTATACGGAATGAGAAGGTGTCTAGATCATTCGAAGCGCAGTCTGCCGACAGAATGAAAGCTGGGATGTTCTGTGGAATAAGATGGGTAACCTTACCATGGTACCCAAGACTCCCCATGTATCAACCTCGAAACAATAATGTGTAGAAATAATACTGAGGAAGAAGATTGGTAGAAAATCATCTCGGCTGGATTTGGATCACCTCATAGAGGGAATTTGTGGTGGAGAAAGGCACCAATCACCTATTGGGGGGCTGGCGCAACGGTAGCGCGTCAGATTCCAGAAATGGAATGTCCTGAAGGTTAAGAGTTCAAATCTCTTGTCCCTCAATTTTTTTCCTTGGGTTTGGTATAAATGTGCACTGAGAATGCACTGGCTACATGGTGAATGAAAGTTTTCATCTTCTTTTCTCTTTTTTTCTTTTTCTCAGCGCTTCGCCACCCACGGTATGTGCATATGCTTAAACAATTATATACATCAATATCAACAATAGTTATAGTCTCTCTCGTACACCAATGCACTTAGATGGAAATCATTGCAATCCCGTCCAGTATGCATTCATATTCTTCGAGGTAGTTTCGCTGGCAAATTCGGGTCCTGAATAAATGAGTGTCCAAATGCAATGCTGGACTAATGCAATGCAACCTAGCAGTTTCGATGTGTCATTTATGATTCTCCCTTTGACACAAGTTGATCAGGGTGTAGCATCAAGCAACGGTGGCGGTCAAGACACGTCAACATAATGCTGCGATACCTCACCATCACAACCAGAGATAGGAACAAAGATGACATGCAGTGATTGAATAGCTAAAAATAAGTCTTGGCTTCGTATGCTAAGCCGAATGACTCAGATCAGGATTCTTAAAGATAGGCCCGCCCAGTAAATCAAAGGAAACATGGAAGTGGGAACCCAAGAGAAAACCTCACCCGCGAATTCAATTAAGGTGTTGCAAATTCCTCAGGTCTGAAACCTTTGTCCGAAAAGGCACCGAGAAAGCAGAAACTCAATGGCGTATCCCTTAGACATGACATTCTTTCAGGAATGGTTGATGTTTCAAAGAGTGAAGGGAAGATTTTTACTCCTTCCCTTGGAAAGAGTTAAAATAAATTCAGGAGTGAGAAATCCTTGCCTTTGCAGGAATAGTGGAGAGAAAAGAAGCAAAGAAAGGTCCTGATTTATTGAATAGTGACGAAGCATCGTGATCAAAATTGACTGCAAGGCGCATTCATATACAGCAAATCTTTCAGAATTAGTACGAAATGGGGGGCTGGCGCAACGGTAGCGCGTCAGATTCCAGAACAGGAATTTCCTGAAGGTTAAGAGTTCAAATCTCTTGTCCCTCATTCTTTTTGGTTTTTTTTTCAGCACAAACCACGATCATTCTGAATGGAAACAGTGTAATCGATATCATGATTTTTTTTTGTTTTCCCGATAAATTCGGATAGTAACAGCGATCACCATGGTTGCGCGCAGATGAAACAGAGGGTGTTATATGAAACGCCCAAGCGTGCGCTATTCACAGCATAACAAATCTCAACATCAGATGAATGAAATCAAAATATACTTACAGGACACATAAAACCCCCAACTATTACGTTGGACGGCATGCAAGTGAAGCACCTCGCATCATATCTTATGCAAGAAACACATCTCTCTTATCTCTTATACCAGTGCATAGATAGAGTAAAGAATAAAAGTGGTGAAATTAAAGAAAAAAATAACCCATGTCGTACCATGTGCTGGTGTGTTCTAAATTTATAGCATATGACGTCAGCTAAAGAAGATAGGAAATCAGAATGATGGAACAGATAGGTCATTATTTATTTATTTTTTCCCCTTCCTCTTATCTTTCCTTGTGCAAGGCTTTGCGTAGACCAAATTTTGGCACGGAAACAAATGCAAGTGCAGACCAGTCTGAAACGGTAGCTTAACGGAGGTTATGCATCTTGGCTTATGCGAGGTGGGAAACTAGCCTGGCCCGAGCCAAAAGCGGCATGCCTATGTCCTCAACACGACGTGATCACACCGGAGGTGGCGAGCCGTTGGTAGGGGCTGTCCCGGGGTGGGGGTTGAATAGCAAGCCCCCAGTGGCTGGCTGAGTCCGGCAGAGCCGCTAGAGGCGCTGTCGTGGTAGTACTCCCCACTGTAACCAGGTGCCCCAGACTACCTAGGCTGAGCTGGGTCCCGACCCCCTGAATGAATTGCCCAACCAAAGTGAATTTAAGCTACGGCGGCGCACGAGACTCAGCTATTTGCAGACAATGAGACAAATAATGAGGTACACAATGGGGTCATGTTATTGAGGGAAGCGAAAAACCTAGAGGCCCCCCGGCGCTTGCTATTGACAGCATTCTGCCCTTTGGCACGGGCACCGCTTAGCAGGCGTCGTTCTGGTGATTCCGTGGCTGTCTGTGCCTGTGCCGCCTCTGCATGAGTACCCTGCACTTCCCGGATGTTGCCCGTTCACCCCCTAGACGAAAGGATTCAGGTTCCGGCCACTGAAGTTCCGCAGCGTGAGTGGCCGGCCAACACGCATGGAAAAAAAACCACCGTGAACAAGTTATCCGTACAGATGCACGGCACAGCACTTTTCCTTATCCTCATGCATCTTATCAACCTTACCTGTAGGGTAGCCCAGAACCGTAAACCAATCCATTCTCGAGGATCCCGTCCCAGAGGAAACCTGGACCATAAAATTTACCGAGTTAATGGACCGGCCTCCCTCTTCTGCCTAAACTAACGCCGCCGAGCCCCACGACGCACACCACTCGCTCACTGTCAGCCTCTCCTCTCGCATCAAGGCGCAAGAGCCATCAGAGAAACAAGACGGCGTGACCTCTAATTGCGTTGGTTCCGACTGATCGTCTCTCTAACTCTTAGCCCGCTTTCATCGCCCGTCGTCGATTTTATTGTGCTTGATCTCCCTCCACCGGCCACCCGCACTGTCTTTCTGTGCCTGCTGCTGTCTTTCCCTCCACATCGGCTGTCACAACACCAGACGACAGGTCATCCTTTACTTCGTCGCCGTACGCTCCCTGGGCCTGCAATCCTGCCAGCAGCTCGTTTTTCCATTCTCTCCACAGTCGACGGTGGCTATTATGTTTGTCTCCCTTTCTCTTCACCTCTCCCTTTTCCCCTGCCCCTCCCCGTTTCGTTTGTCGGACGTGTGGTCCGTTCCCCGGTCTAACTCGCCTCCCTGCCACTCCCTTTACATGTCCTCGTGCACTTCCCCCGCTGCCGACCGAAGCTGACACTTTTGCTCTGGCACGCAGTTCTAGACTTTAATGTGTTGTTTTACCGTCCTGCCATGATCGTTTACGACCTTCGATAATGACCCACGACGACCGAAAATCATAGACCGTCCATCTGTCCTATGCCGACCACCCATTCCGCTTGAAATCCCATCGTTCCATCCTCGACCGCAAGCTGACCTGGTGCTCTCCCGTTCCCGTCCTCTCGATTTGTTACATGTGCTTCCACTGCGTCTGAAGTGCTTCACGATTTCCCCAAGGCGCCCTGTGAATTGGTTCTTGTCACCTCGTGAACCAAATTTTTTTCTCTCCCACCCCCCAAGGCTGGGTTCAACCTGGCCCTGTATAATAAGAACTCGGAGTTGCTATGAGCGGGGATCAACTGGCGACCAGGCAAGATTTATTAATTTCTATATCCGTCTTTATCCTGTCTTGATTTTCTCGACTACTCCTGCCCCTGGATCCGCTCGCCGGCAAAACGCTGACCAAGTCCCGTGTCCCACAGCTTCGCAGAACCTAACCCTCGTCCCCCAACGCCGAAAGAAACACCCACCTCTGTCGCCTTTCCAAGTCCCATCTTCGAGACACCCAAACCTAGCCAAGGGTCTTATAACGAGTCTGGGGGTTGGACACCACGATTCGCCGAGGACTACTCCGTCTTCAACTCGACTCCGGGGAACCTCAGGGGCACCCAGGGTCCTTTTGTCGACTTTGGCCCCGGCACACCCGCCAGCCGTCACAAGAGGCTTCTCTCTGCCGAAGGGTTCGCAGTTGAGATTGCAACCCATGTGAACCACTTTTCCGTCAATCACAATCTTCCTCTACCTCCAGTTGACCCCTCTCGCCGACTTGCCTCGTCTCCCAACGCATTGAACATCCCCAAAGAATACACTGCCGAATCGGATTGTGCACCGAGCCCAAACGTATCCAAAGACTCCCAGTCAACCAAGAAGGCAAGAAGGGGCACCATTACCGACTCCGAGCCTACACAGACCGCAACACCTCCGTCGTCGGGACATCGGGAAGAGCACAAGCTTGCCCCAAAACTCAATATGCAAAATGACCAGACTTTCGGCCAGCCTGATTTTGGCGTGGGCTCGCAGCAACATGATATTGCTGCCCTGATGGCCGCCACCGGTGATATGTTCGGATATCCCTTATCGACACCTGGCGGTGCACCCAACACATATTGGGACCCTTCAACCATGGGTATGGATTTGGATTTCAATGCATCGCCTTCGACTGTTTTCCAGACCACACCCGTCCACTCCCATCGTCACACGGGATCGTTTGATTGGAATAGCGAGATCCAATTGTTTCAAGATCCAAGTGCACCAAGCGCACCCATGCAATCTACAAACATGGACAATGTTCTGCCCGTCCGACAGGACCGCGATGTGACACAGCAAACAACATCGGCTGCGGCTGCTGCCATGGCAGTTGCATTTTCCGCACCGATGGATGATGGCTTTGGCCTCTTGGCACCCAACGAGGCTGTAGACCCCGGGCTGCTTTTCAGCCGCCCCCATTCTGCCATGGAAACTACCTTCATCCCTGTGACATCGTCCGGGTCGGCTGAGGCGGCAATTGCGCAGTCCGGTTCGAGGACACCCATGGTAGAGGAGCTTCGTCGGTCAGCTAGCGCCAAAGATATGAGGAGCGGTAAATTGCCAGACCGTACTTTCACCAGCTCCCCTGTCAAGTCTAACCGTCCAGGTCTTGGTCGAAGTTTCAGTGAGAATCGAGGAAAGAAGCCTCAAAATCGCCCTGCGCTTCCCAAGCTGGCCCCTGCTATCCGGCCGGTTTCGCAGTCCAGCAACGGATCTAATGTCGAACCACCGAGACCCATGTCACGTCCATCCGGGAGGGCGTCTCCGCTCAAGGCCCAGCATCGTCACACCGGCCTTGCATCTATTCCTGAGGCAACACCACAACCCCGAACCTCTGTTAGGTTCACCATCGATTCTCGAGGACGTGCACGTGCCGAAACGACAATCATCCCTGGCGAACGCGACCCAGATGCAACAATTAAAAACAAGAAAAGCCGAAAAGGTTCCCGGGATAGGATGAGTAGAGACGGATGGGGGTCCACTGATGATTCGTCAAGTGACGACGAACCCATTATCATCCCCAGCAGGACCAGCTCATTCAATGCCTCCTTTGCCCTGCCTGACCCTCTCAGGCCCGTAGGTTCCATTTTCCATCCCGCAAGGCGAAGCGTCAGTGACAGAAGCATGGCCAGCAGCTTTGCCCATGATGGCATGGGCGGGTCCCAGCATGACGGTGAAAGTGAGGCTGAGACAGTCATGAATGAGCATCATGACAAGGTTGGTGATGCGACCAGCGAGCTGCGAAAGGTGATTGAGGATCGCCAGAAGCGGTCGAATCAAATTGGTAATGGTCGATCACATCGCTTCCTGCAGACCAACAATCCGGGGAGTTTTCGTGGAGACACCATCTCGCCGTCGACCCTCACAGAGTCGAGCCTGATGTCGGACAGACAAGACATCCGATGTGTCTGCAACCGAAAGGCGCTTGAAGAGGGAGACGGTTTCATGGTTCAGTGGTATGTCGTTCCCTCGCATCAAAAAAATGACGTCCCCGCGGACGGGCCATTCAACAGAGCGTGACTGAGTTTGGGCTAACACACACCTAGTGAATCTTGCGAAATGTGGCTTCATGGCAAATGTATCAACATCACCCGGCGAACGCTCCCGAGGGTTTATATTTGCGCATTCTGTGCGAACACGCCCAACATGAGAGGAGGTCGACTGCGAGACACGGGGCGCGGCAATGCGATGGGTCTCCGGTCTGTGACATCTCCGTTGTCAAATAAAGCATTCAGGTCATTCCGATGAAAGGTTGAATAAAATCAAACAAGGGAAAATAGCATTCAAAAGGAGGGAGTATTGGAAACGGAGTACTTTTTTTTTCTTCGAATATACATCGGTGCATGATGATGAGGATGAAGACAAGGACGAGGATGAAAGGAAGACAAGAGGGCTCCCGCCGCACATATTGGGGGATGTAGTAGAAAACATCCAGATGATACCCTAATACAACCAAGGAGCGGGTGACGCAGCCCTTTGAACCAATGACCAAGAGCATAGCGACGTCTATGGGCATCAATGCAGTTGACGTGGCTCGTGGTGAACTGTAGGGTATGGTGTGAATATGTAAGCCTGTGAGGAATAACGGCGTCGCTCTGCAAGCTCCACATGAGGGGTCGGCGGACGGGATGGGCAAATCAGAGCTGTGACGTTGTCACCGCCTTATGCTGGATGCCGTGAGGCCAGTGGCTAAAAACCGCCCCGCGTTAACTTATTATCACACACATCGCAAGGGTAGTGTCGGGACTACAAGTCTAGTGGCAGTGGCATTTTCGGCTTGTGCTGGGGAATTGAGCAGATCTCCACAAAATATTTTCTGCAGAAAGGGGACGTTGCACCAGCAGCAGCACCCCTCTGCCCATGATAACAAGGCCCGGAAGGATTCAAATAATGCTTCACAACAGCTCACTCACGTAATCTTAACCTCTATCCTACACGTTCTAGACTTTTTGCCCGTCGTCCTGATCAGGCAACTCCCATTCAGGTGTGGTAATGAAGCGAGCCGGCCACTCAGCGGCGAGCAGAGTGCCGGGACCACCACCACCACGTGCTCCGATCTCGGCAGGTGGGGCACAGAGCTGCCGTAGGAGGCGGGGCATTGCTCTCCAGAGCAATAACATGGTGGTGAATTAAAAGCATATCTCTCGGGCAATCCAAACTTTCCTCTCTTCCTCCTCTGTATCCCATCTCCTGAACCAATTGTCGCGTAACAGAGACAAACACACAGATAAAATGGCTGAGCACAAGATTGTCGTCCTGCCCGGTGACCACTGCGGTCCTGAGGTGAGTTTTGCCCCTCGTTCCGTGTTCCATGCGGCCGAGTTCTCATTGCTAACTGCGCGACAGGTCATTGCCGAGGGTGTCAAGGTATGCTGCGGTTTTCGGGGTGCCTTGGAGCGATTGGTGATTGCTAACCCCAGGACAGATCTTCAAGGTCATTGAGGAGAACAAGCCCAGCGCCGGCAAGTTCAACCTCCAGGAGTTCAAGTTCGGTGGTGTAAGTCTTTAGCTCCCAGACTCGTCCCCGCCCGCAATTGTTGCTGACCCGAGCTTCCCGCCAGGCCTCCGTCGATGCCCACGGCATTGCCCTTACCGATGAGGCCCTCGCCGCCTCCAAGGCTGCCGACGCCGTCCTCCTCGGTGCCATCGGTGGCCCTGAGTGGACCAACAGCCCCATCCGCGCTGAGTACGGTCTCCTGACCCTGCGCAAGGAGATGGCTGCCTACGGAAACCTGCGTCCCTGCTTCTTCGCCTCTGAGGCCCTTGTCGACGCCTCCCCCCTCAAGGCCGAGATCTGCAAGGGCACTGACTTCGTCATTGTCCGTGAGCTCACTGGCGGTATCTACTTCGGCGAGCACAAGGAGGATGACGGCTCTGGTGTTGCCCAGGACATCGAGGTCTACACCCGCCCCGAGGTCGAGCGTATCGCCCGCCTTGCTGGTTTCCTTGCCCGCAAGCGTGGTGAGAAGAAGGTCTGGTCTCTCGACAAGGCCAACGTCCTGGCCACCAGCCGCATGTGGCGCAAGGTCATCACCGAGACCTTCGAGAAGGAGTTCCCCGACCTTGAGATCCAGCACCAGCTCATTGACAGCGCTGCCATGATCATGGTCAAGAACCCCCGATCCCTCAACGGTGTCCTGGTCACCAGCAACCTCTTCGGTGATATCATCAGCGACGAGGCCAGCGTTATCCCCGGCAGCATTGGTCTGCTCCCCAGCGCTAGCTTGAGCGGTATCCCCGATGGCAAGAGCAAGTGCAACGGTATCTACGAGCCTATTCACGGTAAGTCTTCAATTCCTTATGGAATTCTTTCAGGCCACCCAGCTGACTCAAGTGTTACAACCAGGTTCTGCCCCCGATATCTCTGGTAAGGGAATTGTCAACCCCATTGGTACGATCCTGTCCGTGGCCATGCTTCTCCGATACTCCCTTAACCTCCCCGAGGAGGCCCAGGCTGTTGAGGATGCTGTGAAGGCTGCCCTTGATGCTGGTGCCCTCACCAAGGACCTTGGTGGCAACGCTACCACCAAGGAGGTTGGTGACGCCGTTGTCAAGGAGTTGACTCGTATCCTCAAGGCCTAGAGGGTTTGAGGTGTACTAGCAAAGTTCCCGGACTTTGCTTTTTGAAAAATATAGAGAGAATTTAGTAGCACTATCACTTAGAGACATCAAGTGAGCTGCTACATGGTAATGACGACATGTACCTGGGTTGGAGAAAATACAGTAAAATTTGACTTTTTTGAATTGAATGATAAATAGCCTTCAAGGGCAAATTTTGTCTATCATTAGTTGTTTTCAGCCATTCGTGATATGATGTTGCTACAGTATGGAATGGATGTGATTTGAATGACGGACGTACGCCGCCCAACATTGCTTCATTTTGGAACGCCAAGCCAAAGTCCGGCTGGACCGGGGACCTTCCCCACACTAGACATTGAGTTGCACTAGATGTTTTTATGACGATGAGGATTCTAGCAATTATGTTTCCCCCGGACAACGCCATGTAGATATAACTTACTGAAATTCATGTGGGAATTCGAAGGCATGATGGAGGGGACATACCCTGAGGTGTTAAGCAATCAGCTGTTGCTGCAAGTTCAATTAAGAATGGGCCGGATCTGTTCCTCCCCGTAAACTGTTGATAGAAACATGTGCGTTTCCTTCAGAAGAGATATTTTGACAACGTAAATAAGTATATACAAGAAGATTCCCGGACTGACTCCCTGAGCGCTGGCGCGTATTATTGCCCGGATGCCACATTAACAATATATATACCTATGTTGCGCCATGTAATATCCCCATGTAATAATACAATAAGCCCAACTCCGATTACCAATTACTAATTTGAAACGACTTCGATCTGATCCGAACTTGGGTGGGCGATCCGCCGACACAACTTATCGGGGACTAGCTCACCATGCGAATTCCTCTGATGCAAATCAGAGCGGAGATTCGTTGAGCATGGATTTTACCGGCTTTGGTTTGGCATAAATGCGAACCGAGAGGCCGAAATCGCTGTGTCGTCTGAGGATATGATGGTGCCGTGGAACCATAACAAGATGACACCAATTCGGTTCGTTTGTCCAGACAAGCCCAACCTACTTGCGCCGGACCCTTTCCCAAAAGAATAAAAAGACATCTGAAGAAAAAAAAGACTTGGCTAAAGTCCACCCTGGATAGAGAAGGATGAAATAATAAGGACCAGGACGTTGATAAAACCCCAGGTGCAAGGTATCCATGTGTTCATCTCGTAGTATCCGGCAGAGTAGACAGCGCCCAGTCTGTACTAGCATTAGAAACCTTCTGCTGTTAATATATGGGATGGACTGACACTAAGCCGACGACGCTACCTGCCATGACGGCCTCGAGACCTGCCATGACAAGGTACACCACCGGAACAGCCCACAGGTACTTCCAGGAAGACTTCTTCCAGCCGTGGGTGAACATGGCGACCAAAACCGCGCCCATGTGGAACACGGCGTAAAGTATGAGGGTCCATATCAGCGTAAAGCGCCAGACATCCAGCACATAGAAGAGTGTGAATCGCTTGTCGGCAGTGGTGTCATATAGGGTCTCGACGTTAAGGGATGGGAAGCGCGGCGTGTGGTAACCCTGGGGCGGCTCTTTCCGGAACTTCATCTGCGGAAGAGTTGGGTCAGTTTTGAGTCCCTAGGACAGGACCTGGCGTTCCTTCACGTACCGTGCCATCATGGGAAGGATAGCTGCCGATGTTGACGTTGACGTTGGCGATAGGTCGCTGGCTGTGTTGCGACGGCGATGGTGGATTTCGCGACAGGGGTGGGTCCAATTAGCCATGGACCATGCGCTGGGGTCTTGGGGGGGATGGCCGCCGGCTGGCCTTGCCAGGAACGTCATCGGAGCCTCGGCAAAAGCTCGTGAATCGCCAGCGCCAACCACGGCGACAATCCCGAGATTCCAACCACAACACATAATCTTCACCAACTTCTCGCCAGAAACCCGCCGCGCAGTCCACCGACGGGCTGCAGATGAGTCGCCATGCCTCCCGATAGACTTCTCAACACCGTGCTGCAGTACTACCAGGACGTCCACGATGCAGCCAAGACGGACCAGATCTTCGGCTCGACCGTCCACCTCCTCACCGAGCTCTCCAACCCTCTGAACATCGGCGTCCTCACGTCGCAGCTGCTGACGGCGCCGGCGATATGGCAGCACCCCGGTGGGATTCGAAACTCCCTGCGCGTCATGAGCGTCTACAACAGCGCCGCGACGCGTATACACGATTACGAGATGGCCTGGCGGCACGACGACAAACCACACGAAGGAGGCGGCCTCGGATGCGATGAATGGTCCCGGGCGGTGGCCAAAGGCGCCGACGACCGATCTAGGCGGTGGCAGCATTTGCTTGTTCTCACCGGTGTTTTGATGGGAATGGAGGGGCAGGACAAGCAGTCCTTGTCGCGAAGCTTGCGGAACACGTTAGAGTCGGCCGTGGTTACGGCTGCGAATCTCGCTCTGGAGACGCAGCTCGCAGACGGGCCGGTGGCTGGTGCATCCATCATCATGGCACTCAATTTCGCCTTCCCATTGCTGTCGGACTATCACAAGACCATGTTCAACTGCAACGCATTGCTGCCCTTGGCGGTATGGGCTATCACCGCCGAGGAGGGTTTCTGCGACGGACAGTTCCTGGTATCCATCGCCGCCGAAGTCGCAGAGTCTCCTACGCACCAGCTTGCCTGGTCCCCTGCGACCCCTTCATTCCGATTCCTTCAAGAACTCGACAAGCGACCCATCATGGCCAACATTGGACCTCTTTCCAAGCTCACCGGGTTCATTGTGCAGCACGCCACTGACACCCGGGTCGTGCTTCAGGCCCAAGATACTCTTTTGGCCTTTAGCCAGAAAGTCCTGGCGGCATGGAAGAATAACCGGTTGGGCGAGATCGACCCGGCGGTTGAGGCGACGGCCCTGACTCCTGAGACTCACAAGACCACCTGGCCGGCGTTGTGGGCTCTGTTGCAAAAGCTCCTGTTTGGAGTTATCGCGTTGCTGCAAGCCGTTGTGGCCCGAAGTCTCCTGGATCCTTTGATGTTGCACGACAGGGCTGCTCCCGGCATCGCCGCCAAATCATTGCACATCCTGCGAAACCTTTCCTTTATATCCTCTCGAAATGGCAACAACGCCTTCCAGGTCTACACCTTTGCGTATTTGACATCCATCGACATTCTCTCAAGAAATTCTGCCATCGCTTATTCTTTCCTTCACGAGACACGCCCTGCAGAAGATATGCCTGTCTTTACAACCCATCTTCAGCGAACGCTAGATCTCTTTTATCTAAACTTGGCCGAGCACTTCCCTCTAACACTGTCTACCGAGGCCAGTGAAGCATTGATCGTCAAGCCAGCAACAACCTACCTGTCGCATGAGGGAACAATGACTCCCTCGATGATCGAGCTCTTTGAGGCTGCTCATAGTGCGGTTTTGTCCACCCTCTCTTGTCCCCAGCACAGCTCACTCACTATTCAAATTACCCCCTTTTATATTGTCAAACTCTTCGATTCGTTCCCTGAGCAGATTTCTGCTCGCCAGTTCCGTGTTGCATTTAAAACGGTCATGCAGATTGTATCTCCTCCCTTCCCGATCGCAGAACTGGAGCCTCAGTTGTCAGAGACTCTGCTGGAGATGCTCCGATCCTATATCGCGGCAGCTCCCCCGGCACCGCTGCCGCCTACTCCAGATGTACTGTCACGAGCAGGCTCCACTGGCCAGGAAGATCCAATGTCTGTCCAGAGCGCACTAACACTGGCGCTGGTTGACTCGTTACCATATCTACCGCTTCCCCTTGTCGAAGAATGGCTTGCCATCACTGCACAGGCCATGAACGAAATAGCCGACCCGGTTCTGCGGGAGCCTGTCAAAAAGAGATTTGTGGATATTCTCGTGAGTGGAGAGATGGATGTGGAACGAGCAGCTATCGGTGTGGCCTGGTGGGGGACCCACGGAGGCCGAGAATTGGTCCTCATGGGAGCAGCCCAACCTGCAATGATGAGCGGAGCTCTGGGTGTCGACCGGGCAAGCAGGCTATGAGCTCGAAATGATACCCCTGGCACAAATTGTGCCGAAGGTCACTAGGCGGGATTTGGTCGTACGTTTTCAACACTAAGTCCTGTCACCGACCTAGAGCTACGTAAAAGACAGATCCACACAGCAGGACTGTCGGTTTCTGCTGCATTGTACGCAACGTCGCTTACTATTTGGATGTGTGCTACAATGGCTTTCTGTTGTGGAAATTACGATCTTGTCAACCAAGTCACTGTTTAACAAAAGAAAGTGACCTATATCGTAGGTCATGGATAACCCGGCTTGAGGTCTGCTGCTACCGTGTTACTCGTTCTGACCTGGAGTGGCGACAATTTTACCCGAGTATCACAAATCTCGAGGACGGCGTACATACATTTCACCAATATCCTGTTACGTATGAGGGTTTAATTTAAGGTGCTGGAGTTGTGGATACCAGAAAAGGTAAGAGGGGGTTGTAAGTGAGAAAGAAGTGCGTGTAACTTGTCAATTGGATGATGATGAGGTCGAGTAATAACTGGGATTGTACAATGCCTATGTACCGAGTTCTTGTATCAAACACACATGCTAGTATGGGCCGCAAGTAGATCTCGGCTTGAAGATATGCCATATGTAGACAATTGTGCTTGTTGCAGAATCCCTTGTCTCGGTCACCTGAGTGGCGGTTTGGAAGTCAGAAAGCAAACCGAATATGAACTGATAAGGGTGGACATCATGCATCGCGCTTGATAGAATTTGGACTGGCTTAGACCATGTATGCGACAAAAAAGGAAGCAGACTGAGGCGTCAACCTCCAAGAGGTTGTCGACTGCAGCATCACGGGATGCCATGGTGAGGAGGAGAGGCCAACCGAATAGGAGAATCTCAGACACGGCTAATACTAGATGGGAGGCCGTGGGACAAGTACGAAAAAAAATATGCCGTGCCGTGCATCCATCATGGAACTGACGGCAACTGCTGCATCGAGAAGCTGAATGTGTTATTTGTCACAGCAAAAGTTCGCCCTCCGTGCTGGGTTAGGCCGGGCCTGGATCTGGATCTATCCGCTCGAGGGAGATTGACATGACGTGGATTGACTCGATTTTCAGCGCGCCAGGGTGAATTGTTTCAAAGCCGGGTTACCTCCTCGTGTCGTTCTCGACCGCGGATTAATTATCACGATGACCTCCTGGGACGAGTCCAAGGCCCAGAGCCAACCCCTCTCCCGAGCACAGCCTCCCCGACATCATCAGCTTGGCTGGGTTCACGCGTGGGCCTAGACCCTGTCAAGCTGGCGACGGAGCTTGTGTTTCTGGGCTAGCGTCGCCTAGATCACCGCTAATGCACCTCTCAGGCCGATCGCGACAGAGGGACAGGCGATCCCACACTGGTTACCTTGCTCCCATCCCTACCCCGCCGTCCAAGGCAAAGCTGGGTAGCTTATTGTTCCCTCAGCTCCCTGGTCTACATGACGACGTCGGTGACACCTCTGTGCATCACCGCGGGCGGACCATGTCTGAGGTCAAGATGGGCTCAAATGACGAGCCTGCGAGAGAGAGATAGACGGGCAACAAGGTTTTGGCCTTGTCCCCAGTGTCGCACCGGGTAAATCCGCTACCAAGTTGTTGTGCACATGGGGCCCAAACCAAGGAAATGGACAACCTTGCCAACCGGTTTTCCTGCTGCGGGACGGCGCGGGGGGGCGAGCAGAGGAATGAAGAAGGTAATGGGTAATGAGGGGCAGTGGAGGGATTGGCTTTGATACCCTCGTGTTTGGCCTTGTTTTCTGGCAACCTCCTCCACAAACCTCCACCGCATGGAGGTTTGATGATGGCGCAACAGGATGGGCAATTGGGAAGACTGGCATTTGCATCTTGGTCCGTCCCTTCGTCCCTTAGTCCATGTCCCAGCTGCCCAGCTGCCCACCCACCCCCACGACGGTGACGGTGCTGCCGAGACCACCATCTACAGCGCCATCGTGTAGGAAATAGTGGAAACACTGCCCTCACACACAGTCTCTCCCTCCCTCCCTCCCCCTGGTCGCGGTGGTCGGCTGGGTTCCGGGACGAGCGAGGACCTGGCTCCGGGTCTGGACGCCGCTCGAGGGCTGCAAGCTTTTGCATCAGCGAAGCCAGCTTCGGCTAAGGCGCGCCGATGCCACGCCTGTTTCCCCTTCTAGCTTCTTGCTTCAGCTTGCGTGCGGCATGGAATGCCCGGTTGTACCTCTCAGTCCGTCCCATGCTCCTCCCCCCCGGCACGTCATGTCCTCTGAGCTAGTGGCGTGCGAGGATGAGACCAAACTGTTGGTCCACGGCCAAGCCTAGGCAAGGCATGCTGTACCAAGCTTGGATGATGTAGTGTGAGGGTACGAAAGGAGAGAGAGGCCTTGTATCTCCTGAACCCAAATGCCATTCTATATAATAGCCAACCCAATTCCCCCTCTTCCCGTGCATTCCATCTAGAACCATCACATCACAGGCAATCCATCCCTCCCAAGTTCCTCTCCCACTCTATACCAAAGACCTTTCCATCAAACCAACTTCTTGACCATGTCTTACAACAACGACAACGACAACAGCTACGTACGTCTTGGGCTTGGTCCAATGGTAAAGGGAAACAACCCCGCTAATGCTTTGGGTAGGGCTCCAGCCGTCGCGGCGACGACGACTCCTACGGGTCTTCTCGCAATGACAACAGCAGCTACGTATGTTGGCCCAACGAGTACTCGAGATCGAATTTCACCTGCTTACACTGAAGCTTAGGGCTCCGGCGGTCGTGGTGACAACGATGACTACAGCTCCACCAAGAAGAGCGGCTATGTAAGTGGTCTGCAATTAACCAAAGGCTCGAGAAGCTTTCGCTAATGAATGTACCAGGGCGACTCCAACAACGACTCGTATGGAAGCTCCCGCAACAATGACAACAGCAGCTATGTTGGTCGCCCCTCTTCATCCGTAGCTTGAGACTCGGCGCTGATAATTGTTCAACAGGGCTCGTCTAACAACCGACGTGACAACGACAACGACAATTCGTATGGATCCTCCAACAATGACAGCTACGGATCCTCCAACCGCAATGATAACGACAGTTACGGATCCTCGAACAAGTCTGGAAGCTATGGATCCTCCAACCGTGATGACGACAACACCTACGGTTCCAACAAGAAGTCTTCCAGCGGCTATGGGGACAACGATGACAGCTACGGATCCTCAAACAAGTCTAGCGGCTACGGATCCTCCAACCGTGACGACGACAACAGCTACGGATCCTCCAACCGTAATGATAACGACAGCTACGGATCTTCGAACAAGTCATCCAGCGGTTATGGTAATTCAAGCCGTGATGACGATAACAGCTACGGATCCTCCAACCGTAATGATGACAACACCTACGGTTCCAACAAGAAGTCTTCCAGCGGCTATGGGGACAATGACGACAGCTACGGTTCCTCGAACAAGTCTGGAAGCTACGGCTCCTCAAAGCCTTCTGCCTATACGAACGATGACGACAGCTACGGCTCTTCCAAGACATCTGGAAACTACGGGTCCGGCAACAACAACAGCGGCAACGACAGCTACGGCTCGTCTGACAACTACTCGGGCTCGGGCAACAACAAGAACGACATGGTTGACAAGCTGGTTGGCAAGGCCGGCGATTTCATCAGCGGCCAGATCCACAACAGGATGGGCGGTAACAGGAATGACGACTAAGTCGCACGCCGAGGTGGGCGACGTGGATGGATGGCCACGGGCGTTGTGTATCACTAAATAATGAAGATTTACTATTTCTCTCTTTTATGATGAATACTACAAGTTTAAGCCTAAATACTATACTATTGTTTGGTGGTTGGAAATCCTGCGTGATGACCCCTCCGTGCTTGCATGATGGCTAGTCGATGCCGGGACGTCATGCTGAAACCCTGGATGCTAAATATAGGTGAATACGGTGAATTTCTACACAACCCTTCTTACTTTGCTCTTAAAAAGAGCTTCCCATGATGCTTTTAACGTCACCGCATGTATATTAGTGATTTACTGCCTCATTGAGGATTGGTATTGTACTTGACGCCTTCATTTGTCTCATATGAATGAATGACGTGTGAAAGCTACGCCTGCTCCTCAGTGGTGCATGTCCAGTCCAGATACGACCTCGTAAATTATGAATACTTAACCAAATATTTTATGGCGATGCTAGCTAATTCAGTGGCCAGATTGTTGAAATCCCTTCCCTTTTCAGCGCCTATGAATAAATAAACGAAAGATTCGGAATGAATGAAGGAATTCCCATCTTCACATGCTTACTCTTACACTGTCCTCCCCATCGGCATGTGCTAAAATGTGGGCCCGGTGCCGACCGCATTTGATTCGCACATGGACCCACCTCGAAACCTCTCCGTGCCATTCATTTCACGTCTCTCTCAGCCTTGCGACAAACCATCAATCCAACTCCAAGCCTCGTCCCTTTGTTCCTCTAAAACACGCCCGATCCTCCCCCCGCCCCCGAAAGCAAAACCACATTGCCCATCATGGCGCCCGTTGATCACGTCGACCACAACCTCCTTGAGCGTGCGTCCAATTACTCTCTCCCCGCCCATGCTTCTCAGCTACGCGTCGAGCCCTTCGTCTTGCTAACCGGCTTCGCAGAGCAGCTCAAGGACATCATCCAGGATCTGTACCAGGTCATGGTCCAGGTCTCCACCTACGACTCCATGGGACGCTCCAGCAGGGACGTTCTCAGCAATGAAATGTACGCGCCACCCCATCTCCTCCGTGTCCTTGTTTTTTATTTTTATTAGTTGTTGAACTAACTCTTACTCCCCTCTAGCAAAACCCTCTCCCGCTCCCTCAAGACGCTGCACACCTCGGCCTCGCCGCCAAACAACCTCCCCTCGGTCCCGCCCGAGCTGCTCGAGTACGTCGACAACGGCCGCAACCCGGACATTTACACCCGCGAGTTCGTCGAGCTCGTCCGCCGCGGCAACCAGCTCATGCGCGGCAAGCTGCACGCCTTTGGCGACTTCCGCGACGTCCTCGCCGAGCAGATGACCGCCGCCATGCCCGAGCTGCGCGAGGACGTCGCCCACGTCGTCGAGGCCACCGGCGGCAACCCGCCCTACCGCTCCACGGAGCGCAACGGGGCGGCCCTGCCCGCCGACAGGCCCGCGCCCTCTGCCGGCGCCGGCGCCGGTGCCTCGGCTCCCGGGACGTCAGGTTGAGTTGGATGAGAGGGGGTTGGGGGGGTTTTCGGGAAACAATGATTAATGACGGGATGACATATTATGACGGCGCCGCTCGTGTTGCGAGCATGACCTTCCACAGGAGTGTTGCATTGGGGCTTTATTGTTTAAACCATAGTTTCGAGGGGGGTTCTTCACCCTCTCTTTTGGTAGCGCGTACCGGCTTTATCCTGGCAATCGTATTTTGTCATCTGCAGGACGCTGACTCTGGAAGCGAGACCGAGTCGGATAATGAAGCACAAGGGGCAGCAGGTCTATCTACTTCTGGCCTTGACCGGAGACTACAACTAGATTACTTAAATTGATATGATTTATTTGCAGTCGAAATACTTGGTGCTAATTTGTATGGCTGTATAAGCAGACAAACTTTTGCCAAGATGTATGTGGCATGTACATCAGGCATACGCATAGATCAATCAATGTTCGCCAGGATCAAACTATATACATGGGCAATTCTCATCGTACTCGCAGCGAATCTGCACCACCTTCACCAATGCCGCTTAACATTGTACATATATCACAGTCACATGGAAACAAGTATGAATTGGGGTGAAAAGGATCCGGTGCTTATATATTTCCAGGAAAACCCTCTATTACCTTGGCAACTTTCATGCAAGTTCGCCATACACTCCAGCCAAGGAACCAGTCTAACATGAGCGTGCCCAAAAAAAAAAGAACCCAGGTTTCTCTCCTCTCAAAAATCCTTGCACAGCTCCTCCCAGGGCGTGAGCCTGTGCCCAATGTCAATACCCGAATCCCCCCCGGCATCCCGCCCTGGTTCGCTCTCTAGACCCCGATAAACGCCGTGGCAATGTCATATTTTGATGATTGTGCGAGCAACATGTTGTGAGAGTGTGTCCAGCACGCCTATCCCGCTGGCATTCCGCTCATGCCACGGGGCCAGACGTAACGCATGCATATGTATACAAATGTGATCCCCACGAGAGCCAAGAGTGCGAGCTGCGCCGGAAGCAGGACGGCTGCTGCCAGGACCAACGTGCCGTATTGTCTAACCGTGTCAACCAGCCGATCGCGACTCTCGCGGCGCTCATCGACCTGGTCTCGCAGTTTGCTTCCGGGAGCACTCCGTGGCACAGAGTCCTCGTTGACAGAGGCCACGTCCTCGTCGTCCCAATCACCTTCTTCGTCATCCCAGTCATCATCCTCATCATCCTCTTCTTCTTCTTCATCTTCATCATCCGTGTCGGGTTGTCACGAAAAGTTGAAGTTGCCGTGAGGGAAGCCTCCGCGTTGGCGGCCGTCACCGCCAAAGTTGAAGCTGGCACCGCCAGGGAAGCCTCCGCCACCACCACCACCAGGGAAACCTCCGCCACCGGCGCGGAAACCGCCGCCGCCGAAGCCACCCTGGTTGCCCATCATGCTGAAGAGGATCTCAGGGTCGATGCCTCCCATGCCACCGCCCATGCCACCGCCACCGAACATGTCGTTGGGGTCAATGAGGTCGTCACCATTGTCGTAACGGGCTCGCTTTCTATAAACGGAATTAGCACTATCCACTTGCAGCAGGGGGGGTCAAGTCTTACTCAGGGTCGCTCAGAGTCTCATACGCCTCTTGCATGTCCTTGAACTTGTCTTCGGCATGGGGGTCACCAGGGTTCTTGTCAGGGTGCAGCTTGACCGCCATCTTGCGATAGGCTCGCTTGATTTCATTGGCGTCGGCTGTCTTCTCGATACCCATGATCTTGTAGTAGTCCTTTCGCTGGGACTTCTTGAGTTCCAGCTCGGCCTTACGAATCTCCTTGGGAATGGTGCGGTCCTCAGGATCAAGGTCGTGGATTGCCTTCCACTCCTTAACCGCATCCTCCCACCTACCAGCAAGACCGGTGGCATTGGCCTTTGCCTTCCGGGCCTTCATGTAGCCCGGGTCGAGGCTGATGGCACGCTCACAGTCGGCAATGGCCTCATCGTACTCCTTCAACTTGATACGGCACTGAGCACGGTTCTGGAGGAGCTTGGCATTCATGCTCTTGTTGCTCGAGTCAATCTCAAGGGCATCACTGTACTTCTGGATAGCCTCCTGGAGGCGACCAGCCTTGAAGGCAACATTGCCTTCCTCCTTCATGCGGTCAAGCTTCTGGACGATCCTTAACCACTTGACGGCATCGCGGAAATCGGGGTCACAGTTGCACGCCATGCGGAATAGCTGAATGGCCTTTTCATTCTCACCCTGGCCGTAGAGCACGCGACCACGCAGCACCAGAGCCTCGGGATCCTGGCTGTTGCTTCGGAGCAGCTGCATGGCAATGTTCAGAGCCTCCCCGAGGGAGTTCTCCCGGCCCATCTTGAGGAAGGCCTCTCCACGCATGAGCTGCCACTTACGGGGCTTGATAACGCCGTGGCCAAGCCCTCGCTCGGCCTGGTCCAAGGCGTGGAGGACCATGGACATGGCCGAGCCTCGCTCAAGCGTCTGCTTGGCAGAGGTGACATGGTGCAGCATCTCCTTGGCGGGAGCCGTGTCCTTGGCCGAGGGGGGAGGGTTGATACGGTTAAATGTGATCATGGCTTCCTCGGGTCGGCCGAGGGCAGTGTAGATACGGGCAAGACGCAGAAGGATCTTGGCATTCTGAGGGTCCATGTCAGCAGCACGGGAGCAGTCCTCGAGAGCAGCATCGTATTGGCCATTTGACATGTAAGCAGCGGCTCGGTTGCCTAGATAGGTTGAGGAGAAGGGGAACAGGTCGACGGCTGGAGGGTGGAGGATTTAGTCAGCACGGGAGATTCACGAAGCAGATATTGGACACGGCGATGGATAGTGGAGGAGAAGGCGCCGGCCTGTGGCAGTTGTATAAAGCATACCTTTGCTATACTGCTCAATGGCCTTGGCGTAGTTCTTGTCCTTGAAGAAGCGGTTTCCGGCAGCCTTGTAAGACTCGGCATCGTCCCGCGGGGTGGGAGTCGGGCTGGACGGGTTTGACTTGTGGGGAGGAGGAGCCGGAGCCTCCTCATGGGTGGTACCGTTGGGGATGGGAACGGAAAAGTTGGTTTGGGCGTTGGGCGGGGTAGAGGCCCTGTTGGTGCCGTTGACGGGCTTGGGGTCGACGTCCATGGGGTTGCCGCTCATGTTGAGGTCGGAAAGGCGCTTGTTGCGCTCCTCGGGGGGAAGGTTTAAAGGGTGTGTGTCGGGGTCGTGCTTGGCCCGGCGCGATGAGTGGCCTGCGACTGTCGAGTGCCGTGACAGCCTCGAGGTGCGCGTGGATGCCTTGTTGGGGTCTACGTAGGACGAAGGCCTAGACGACTTTCTTGTAGACTGGTGAGACGAGGGCTTGGTTGGGGACCGGGCAGGAGAGGAAGGCTCCGAGTAAGGCTCTTGCGACAGGTCGTCGCGGGACCGGTCATCAATGCTTGGGTCGGCGTCAGGTTGTTTGGACGACGTCTTCTTGTTGCCGGAGAAGAACTTCATTTGGACCAAGTCGAGATGCACAAGAGGGCGAGGTGGTATAGAAAGGCGTGGAGTCTGGAATCCGAGGGAATCCCGTAACAAGGTTATGCCGGATACTGACTGACTCAATGCCCTAAACGGGCGTTAAAAAAAAACCGATTTTTTTTTCGGGGCCGCTCAGCAGTAGTGGCACCCTGGGACAGCCAGAGGTGCGCCGTAGGCGGTAAGGGGGGGAGGGATGCGAGGTGGGCTTGTCTGGGGGGGCAAGACAGTAACAAGACAGAGGTAAGTGGGATGCGGGCGGGAGAGTGGGAGAGGAGGAAGAGAGTGTGTGAAAGTAAATTAGGCAGAGGCACAGACAAGCGAATGCAAAAGACAGGAGACGAGAGGACGGAGACGAGAGGACGGAGAGACGGAGCCAGCTGGCAAAGGAGAAGAAGCAAGCAATAATAATAAAACGTCTGACGGCTGGCTGAGAACCTAACGGAACGATTTATCAGCTGGGGTCTCTGCACAAGGTACAGGACTGCACAAGTTGACGAGGCACGGTTGATTGGGTACAGGAGAACTCTATACAGGCATCGAGCGTGTAAAAAGAGGCTGGTTGCTCGCTGTCTCGACGGCCTTTACTGGTGATTTGTCTGGGCTTGGGCTGTACAGTGGGCGTCAAAGAAATTGTGACTTGCTGGGGGTGAGGGACAGAGATTGGCAGTGTTTGGGGAGAGACCGGGGTACTCGTGACCTGGAGTCTGTGTCATGTTGAGTGCGTGCGTCAAGTACCCAGTACCCGGCGAGGCAGAAGCAGACCCGGACTCCTCCTGTACCCAAAGCCAAAACCCCCCACCATCAAGGCGCCCAAATGCCTGGCGCAGGACCCCGAGGGCCAATGAAGCGAGCGACAAGGTGCGCTGTTTACTGGGTCGACGGCACGAGGTTTGGACAGGACGAAGGGGGCCTGTAGGCGGAGCAAGAGGATAGGCTGTCTCGTCCGGACGGATTCTGTTGGTGGCAAGCGATCTGATTGAACGTGCATGCGGTTGCTGCTTGCTTACACGCCTTGCTTTGTCCAGCCCGGGGAAAGGAGGAGGCTGGTTCGCTGCACTTCCTCCTCGCCTCCCGCCAAGCACTGGACGAGCCTGACAGGACGGACAGGACGGACAGGACGGACAGGACGGACAGGACGGACAGGACGGACAGAACGGAGAGGCAGCGTCATAATTTCACC